>MVGT01001372.1:158276-190317 GCA_002174775.1 Macleaya cordata
TCGAGATCTTCGAGATTCATCGCTTTGCCATGAATTCTCGAGAATTTAGCCAAATTCCATCGTTTTGGCCTTCAAATTAGCAGTTTTACTATTTTAGGAAAGTTATACGTATTTTAGTAGTTTCCTTATTTCATTAGGACTTTCTTTCCAGTTAAGTTACTAATTTGATTTATTTTAGGTTTAGGAAACTTTAATTATTATATAAACAGATGTAAGGACTGAATTTAATTATTATTATTCTACTTTTACTTAATACAATTTGAGTTCTCTTTAGTTGAGACTTAATTTCGAGTTTTTCAATTCTAAACGTGATTTAGAATTTTTCTATTGTTTTTCGCTGCATCAGTAAACCTTTAATTTTAGACCTTAAACCTATTAAGTGATTAGAAATAACTTATTACCACTTAGTAGATTTAAAGCCTAAAATTAAAGGTTTACTTCTAACTACCACTAATTAGTGGTTAAAAATAAAAGTAATTTTGTGTAGACCTGCCACTAATTAGTGGCAAAAAAAATAAACAGGCTAGTCTATACAAAATAGCTTTTATTTTTAATTACTAATTAGTGGTAGTAAGAGACAAATTTTTAATTTTGGGTCTTAAACCCATTAAGCAGTAGTAAGTGATTGGAAACAGCTTATTACCACTTAATGAGTTTAATTTGAAGGTCAAAATTAAAAGTTTTCCTCTTTCACTAGTTAGTGGTTAGAAACAAGGAATATTTTTTATGAGCTTGCCACTAGTTACAAACAATAAAAACAAACAGGCTATTAGTGTTTTGAAGGCTCTCTAAGGCCAACCCTAATTCTAATTAGCGTGCCAGCAAGTTAACCAGAAATACCAAAGAAACAGCTTGAAACGACCTTCTAGTCAAACCAAGAAAGCAAAATGAATGAGTTTGCCTCTAAACAACCAGACCGATATTATCAAAGTTTGAACAAAACAATCTTTCTAGACGCTCTAATATATATTCTGGCATTTCTAGATCAGCTTTTTAAAAATAGAGGGAAAAAAAGAGGAAAATATATACTAATTAATTAATTAATTAATCTTTCTAAGTCATACATTTAAAAGGGTATTTAATTTTCAGCTGACGGGATCCTGCATTTCATCTACTTTTAACAGCTCTGTATAATTGGTTGATTATGATATATATTAGAGTCAAATAACAGATAACAATCAAGTCCCCTCAAGGCTCAAACAGAGATATAACTTTTTTGCTTTTAATTTTTTTCTTGAAAGGTTGGACTTTTTACTTCCGTTATAAGTTTGATCAAGCTATACTTTGATTTCATTTTCCTAACAAAAAAATAAAAAATCATCCCAAATTTTAAAAAAGCAACTACGTTTTTTTTGTTGTTATTTCAATCAGTAGGCCATCTCGGTCGATTTCTAAAATTCTAACCCCCTCTTGATTGGAAATTAACGATAAACGAATGTTTCAAAAACGGATAATTTGCAATCATCAGATGATACGGTTAGAAGTTCTAAAATAATTGATTTTTGTATACTGATGATTTATATGGTGAGGAGTCCTCAATGAAAATCAATCCATATATAGATCATCTTCGATGTAGACCTTATGTTTCACGTTATAAAAGCTCTATACGATCCAAGGCTATATAAAGATGAAGAGAGATATTGCAACATATATTATTACAATATAATTTTTTGAGGCTCACATAAAGATAATTCAAAGTCTCGGTGAAGATATTTTTCTTACCATTGTACAAAATTTTAATTGAGTTAATAGTTAGACTTTGATCGATGTTTGAGACGTCAAAGAAATATTAATGGATATAAAGTAACCTATATATGCTATGAATGTTACAATCAATGATCTCTAGCTAGATCATGAAAGAAAGGTGAAGCCCACCAAACAAACTAAATACTCTCAATTATCATATATATGTTGGGTGCTCTTTTAAAAACAATATGCATCCAACTATTTATACTATTATATATACTGAAAATACTGAGTTGTAGTAAAAAAAATTGAATAATTTCTAAAATTTTGTTGATTTTCTTATAAATAATGAGTGTTACAATTATAATAATAATAATAATTTGTTGTTGGGGTTATGCCCTAAAAACAATATGTTTGACATCTATGGTTACTTGGTTTATCATTAATTTAATTTATCATATTTAACATGCATGGTGAGATTAATAATTTCGATGAATTATTCATATACAAGTGTTGTATGTGAGTAGAGATATGATTCATTAGTAAATACTTTGTTCATGGTCTAAATAAACTGCTCGTTATTGGGAAGACTATAATATACTGAAGTCGATCACGTAAGTGATGTGATGTATCTCCATCACAGAAGTAGAGACTTCTAGACTTGTATATTGATGTATTTGGAATACATTGAACTAGATCGTCGAAAAATACTTTATATTTCATATCAGCTCATTTAAAGTATTTTTACACTACTTTGGATAAAAGTCCTTAATTCTGAGAATATATATATACCCTGCATGTGGGTCACAGTTGTTTTGTTTTGCAAACAGTGAGGTCAATCGACGAAAAACGTGATCCAATATTCTGAGCAAAATGGATGACTGTAATCTCATAGTAGGATTATAATATTCAACATGAAATCCACTTCAAAGATATTCACTTAAATCAATGCATGGAATATTATTCTAAACTGGCCAGTGATCTTCTAAAATGTTTAGAAGATTATTAGAATAAATATTAATGTCAATGCATTTGATGGTTAAGGGTAAATAAGTAATTACCCCATAGTGCTGACTTGTAAATGTTACTAAGCTAAGGGGTTTTTACGAATATCAGAAACTGTGGAGGGACTGTTTATAAATTAAGTAGTGGGAGGGTTTTATATTAATTCCACTAAACCTAGAGGGTTCAATTACAAGTCCTTGGTGGACCAACTTGTAATTATTATTTTAGTTCCTAATTTTATAAGAGTTATAAAGGGATTAGGAAACTAAATTAATTAGCTAGTTTTAGTGGGACCCAAATTAGATCTAATTAGGAATTGGAATTAGGGTTAGGATGGCCTCCCTTATATATATAAGGGAGGGGCGATTTTTAGAGGACCACCCCTCTAAAAATCGTTGGCTCCCATCCCCTCCCTCTCCATCTATCCTAATTACTTCTAAACACTAAAAACCCTAGCCTCCATTGTTACACAAACTAGGGTTTGGTTTTGATGAAGAAGGAGAAATAGTTTTGAAGATCCGTTCCGGTGGATTGAAGCAGGAAGAAGAGAACTTCAACATAGTGTCTTCATCAATCACGCTTCAAAAGTAATAATCCTCCAACCTTCTTAAGATTCCTAACAGCGATTAAGAACTATAAGGGATCCAGGAAATAGTTTTAAACTAATTTTAATTCCGCTGCCAGTTTAAATTTTAAAAACCTAGGATCCCCAACATTTGTGCATGTTAGTTGTAAAAAAAGAGTAATTAGAATTATTATTATTAATGTAATTGAATGTTTAGAGTGGAGGTATATATCTAATTAATAATAAGTTGAGCTATTTAATGCTCAGTGATTATTAAATACCAAGTATGCCCTGCATTGATTATAGAATTTACAGTTTTAACATTATATTCCAAATTCAGCTTGTTTGGGATTTACCGAAAATCAACTGTCTTAAAAAAAATATTAAAATTTGCCAACTTTTAATTGTTTGGTTTGAGGGTGTTAGAAGTTTTAGAATGAGTTTATTTTCAAATATGATGATCAACATGGTGAGGAGAACATCTCCATTGAAAATCAACCTTTAAATCATTTTCACATAGACCACATAAAAAGTTTGTTGGAATAGTATTGCAATATGGTATGTTGTAACATCCTAAGATATGCTTATGTATATAAAATGCTATCATCATTATTAGAATTTTGAACCATTCCATTTAGGAGAAAACAAAGTATTAGATTCTCCTCACATCAATAGAATTTAATTATAAAATGTTAGCTCCTTTTTTCAACTAATTGATCAGTTGTTAGCCTACAAATTGATTATAGAGCCACCTCTTTTGCTCCATAATTAAAAAAATTGGCCCATTTAGGCTTATAACTAAGAAAGGATTGCGCGTTTTAACTGTCAACCTGGAGGAGCAGGTGGTGATTTTTAATATCCTTCCTCTTTTGGGGTTAATGTGTTATGGCTTTTTCACTCTTTATTTGACTAGCTGTTGTGGCTTTTAGGGTTGTGTTTGGTTCAGTTTGAAGTTCCTGGAAACTGAGTGGTTCTTTCTTTAACTCTAAAAAGTGAGTCTAGTTCAATAGGTTAAAGCACTATTTTCAAAAGAAAGTCCAATTAATTATACACAATTGTATTGAGGAGTTGGTAAAAGTATCTCAACTAGTCTCTTTGGCGCTTCATATTTCAGGCTTTCATAAAATGGTTCTATAAATTTGTAAGTCATTTTATGATTGTATTGTCGGTTCTTCTATATAATCGACAACTATTTTATATTTTAAGTTTTAGAACTAATAATTGTTGAGCTGAATTAGTAAAAATTAAGCTGAAACAATCCTACTTTGAAAGATCCTTTAAAACGATATCTTTTATGTGATACATAATTCACCTGTAGTATTTTTTTAATTGGACTTTAATCTAAAGATGAATTCGCTCTGTGAAATTCGATATCAAGACTTAAACAATTATATTTTCAATCATTCTAGTCTTCCACGAATTCTTACAATTGCAGTACCGAAACCAGATTCTTCAATGATTCTGTATAATTCGCTCCCTTTTGAGCAGAATACAACGCCAATTAATACCTAATCCGATCAGAACTTTTCAAAAAAAGGGTACTTTTCAGCTTAATTAAATGCGCAGGTCACACAGAGTGCTTTATAGAGGAGTATCCGGTTGGATTTAACTCCTCTCACCAATGTGGGACTAATGTTTTTCAAGTTTAACACTTTCTAATTCAAGTTTAACTATTGAAGCGTGTGTGACAGTGATAGACACGTGCCATGTCATCTGTCTAGCTTTGACAAAATAGCCTTTATTTTGATCTAGAATTTAAATCTTTATACCCTAATTAATTTTTGTTTGCTACACCTTGTTTACACCGCCTATGGGTTCTTCTACAATGAATTGATCTAAGGGTTAATTTTTTTAAGAAGATGATCTCTTTATTATTTAGTTATCCAAAAGCTTTAAAAATATTATAATATATCAAATTTTATGCATATTATTTATAAATATATCCGAATTTGTAAGTGAATATTTTAATGTTAACTTCGAATTATACTCGAATTATTCCCGATCCGCACTTTTACCGTTCTCCGCATCTTTGACCGAATTTAAGAAATAATTTTTCAATCATCAATCCGATTAATACCCTAATTATTTCCGAACTGAAAATTTGCTGAATACCGAATTACTAACTATGGTTAGAGGTTATCCCGAGCAAAACCTAAAGTTTTATTCATTGTGATGAGCCCAACCCTAACCCTACCTTGAACTCGTAATATCATAACCAAGCCCAAAGGAACTCAAACGGAAATTGGGTTCTTAAGGTCCATTTATATTCATGATTACGCAAAAAATAATTAAAAAAAGAAGTAAAAACAGTGAAAAAAAAAACAGAAATGGATATTTCACAAGAAAATAAGCATGCTAATTTTCACTGAACGTTCGGCTTAAAATAAACTATAGTAACCACGATGATAACGAATGCTAAAGGGGCTAAAACAACCTCAGCCCCAGTTTTGAAATCGGGTTATTTTTATGGGCCTTAGCCCCAGACAAAAGCGACCCAAAGTCCAATTGAGACCCTCAAGTTGCACTTTTAAATGTGAGAAAGGTTTTGGGAAATTCTAAAGGCACCCAGAATGTTATTGGCAGGCCTTGTTATGTTGGACTTGGTCAATTTAATTTGACTCCACAATTACTAGTGGCAGTTCTAATTTTGATCAAATCACTTCATTGTGTAAAATCTTCTTCTCCATATGATGGAAGAGGGCATTGGGTCTTCATAACATATTTTACAGTTTTAAAACAAATAAATTCAATTTCAAATCGGGGGTGCACGGAAGATTGGGCCAGTCAACAACAACATATGCAAATTCAGGTGTGCCTATAATAGGGGCTTGCCAATAAGATTTTAGAGGGTGCCTATAAGAAAACTCGATATAGATGTCCTAAACTAGATTGGACTCATATATATTCTATTCTTTTAAGGGAAGCGACTCTAGAGGTAGTTATTGAGGCCCTAAATTTATCTGTCCATATATTATCCCTATTATATAGGAAAAATTATTTGTTTTAAAACCTACTTGAAGACATAGAATTAGGGGTATAATTGTATCTCAAAATAAGGAAGTTGTAAAAGTACCTAAAATCTCTCCTTAAAACCTCTTCCTTATTTTCTATCTCACTTACCCACGATTGGATGAGTCTACTTTCCATTAACTACTTTGGTGAGTAGATATGGTTATCCCATATTTTACCCGTTAAATAAAAACCCAAAAAAAAAATTGTAGAGCATAATAGGCATTCTCCAAACTTCTAAATTTTTAATTTCTTAAACCGCATGGTTTAAAAAAAAAGTGAAAGAAGAAAATCCGTTTCCCACTTAAATGAGCTTCTATTTAGATATTTTTTCATCTTATCTTTTTTTCTTTATTTTTTATTTTTAATTGAATTTTGTTGCTATGTTTGATTCATCATTGTAAATTCTCAGTTATCTTGGTATCATGCAAGTGTGATACTAAAAAAGAAAAAAAATAAAGGGCTACTAAAAAGGGAAGAAAGGAAATAGAGAAGTAGAGCAACAACGAATACAAACAACAAGCCATAAAGAGGAAAAAAAAGTAGTACTACTCATCACTTAGATTTTTATTTCGATGTCCATTGATTTTATTTTCAAATTTACTGTGTTACACTTTTCTGATAATGAAAGTTTTATATTCTGTTACTTAGATAATCAAAGAAAAAGTGCACCTATATATGTTTTATTTCTTTTTGGAAGGTTAAACTTATTAGAACTCCACTTACATAGCATTGTTATGCAGATTGTTTCATTAGAGATGGCTTTCACTGGAGTTCAACAATCAATTAAGGAATATCCCTATCACTATCAAATTTGGAATCAAATAAATAGATGGCTAGCAATAATTAGAATTTATTCTAATTTAACCATAAGAAAATTGAAATCATGAGATCATGTATATATATTCTATATACTGTAAGAAAATTTACTTTTATTGTATATCTAAAATTTTAATAAGACATTTATTTCCTAATTCATAGTGAAAAAAGACGTTTCACAAATTTAATGGCTACAACATGTTAGGCACGTGCATCGCGCGTGCAGGCAGTCTCCTATATAGAAACTGAAATTACCCAACCACAACTGCTTGGGTTTGAGTTAAGACCTTGAACAAAAAGCCTTGGTTTTGAATGCCCGTTTGCGGATTTCATTTGGAACCACCTTCTTACTGATCTTGGTTATAATAGATCTATTTTACCACCTGATCAGGAATTAAAATGGTACTCAGATAATTTTGATGGGGACAACTCTATTACTTGTATAAAGAAGTTGACATTTAATGCCTTCTTTTATCATGTGTGGGCCGAGAGGAATCGACGGATTTTTAGATCCGAGACTTGACCTCCTTTTCAGGTTCTATCAATGATTCGCCTTGAGGTACGATCGAAGGCTTCTATGTTTGACAAGAGTGTTGTTGATACTGATTATAACCGGCAATTCATGGATAAATGGTGCCTTGATGCTTAATTTGTTGTTCCGAGGTTCATTTCATGTTATTGGTTAAAACCCTCAAATAGATGTGTTATGCTAAATACAGATGGGTCTTTATGTGATGAATTTGCTGGGTTTGGGGCAATTATAAGGAACGAGGATGGAGAAGTTCAAGCCGCAGCTGCTGGCAGTTCGTCCCCTATTTCCGTTGCTGTTCATGAACTACAAGGATTAGAAATTGGCCTTCGATTGGCCTCTTTACATGGTTTTCACCGTATTCAAGTTGGAGTTGATTCTAAACAGGTTATTGCATATGTGCAACGACTGGCTACTCCTCCATGGATTGCTATCCCTATTATGCGTTCAATTTGGCATATGATTCGTGGTCTCGAAGATATCTCCATTCAGCATGTGTATCGTGAGACTAATATAGCTGCTGATCACCTAGCTAGTTTATATCCTTCTGCTGTTTTTGTTGAAATTACTCCTAGTTCCTTTGCAGAGGATCTGAAAAAGATAATTTTTGATGATAAGGCGGGTAAAGCCTATCCCCGATGTACTTCTTGATACATTTTAATATATCGGTTGGGGTCTCCTTAACCTCAGCTTACTCTCCAAANAAAAAAAAAGCCTTTGCTTGGGTTAGATAAGACATAACCATGATTTTGCTAGGCTCTAGAAGCCCAAACCAACCAAGTTGCCTCCTAAGCCCCGATAGCTTATGCCACTCATCACCCAAGCGTTATTTTTACAAAAACAGTTTGTAACAGTTATAATTTGTATTTTTTAATTTAAAATTTGTACCCGTTTGTAACAGTTTTTTTGTTTATAAGAAGTTTGTACCAGTTATAATTGTTACTTCATAACCATTACGAAAAGCCGTAAGTAACCGTTGGAAACTTGTGACCGTTAAAACATTTGGAAAGTTGTGAAAATAAAGTTGAAAAACTTATTAGTCCTATTTTTGCGACACTTATAAACGTGACAATTTAACCAACGGTTATAACCGTTGCTATAATTAACTGACCAAATTTTTAATTTAGAATTTCGAAATTCCATCTTCATGCTGGAAGCATTACGAATAAATTTAAATGATTGTTATAACGATTAGGAAAATTTTCTTGAAACGGTATTTTTTTTATCGCATATCTTGTAACGGTACATCTATAAGCATTACAATTTGTGTTGCATAAGAAAACGCCCCTTTTGTGACAGTCATAAGCGTTACTGGGTTTGGGTGTCTGCTTTTGAGTCATGGTTGGTTTAGACTTTGGAGTGTTGGGCTAGGAAAAAACAAAAAGAAAAAAAAAAGTACACACTTATAGTGCATGAAAAGTGCCTAGTCCATTGCATGTGCCAACTTGTATGGCCGATAGTGTTTGTTGTTGATAACAACTTAGATTTGAGTTCAATTTTAGTTAGCATCAAATTACTGATCTCAGTAAAAACAGACTGATTTTTTCATGCAACGCTTATGACTGTCACAAAAGTGGCGTTTTCTTATGAACAATTTCATATCCTCATTGTTCATGACTGTCACAAAAGGGCCTAAATGAGCAAATATTGAAGAAAACCAGATGACACATAAACCTTACATAATTAATAACTTATTTCATTTACTATGAACAATTTCATATCCTCATTCAGTTAGGATATATCTCACCAATTTATTTTCTTCTTCTTGATGAACAAAATGAAAACCATAATTACTTACACAAAGTACTTAATAAAATTAAATACAAAAACAGAGAAAATCAATCAAGCAAAGCCACACTTGATCTTAATTATATTAGTTAATCCTCCTACAGTTCCTCCTAATTTGGCCTGCCCTTCCTGTCAATGGCTTTATATTTCCCATTTTAATCATAGACTTGGCAAAATCTGCTGAAAAGGCTCCAGCATTTGAACTGTACTTCTTCACTAAATTATCAGTTGATCCACCATTAAATAGGACTTGATCTGAATGAAGCAAACCCCTTTTTTTCACCAAGTTTGTGAAGTATCGTGTATCAAAATTTGCAGCTGATTGGTCTAGAGGAGCAAGTTTGGTGTCACCACCGTTGCGAGGACAAGTTTTTTGTCGGTTTCGGGCGAAACCCTGGTCGATGTTGGACTCGTTGTAAATCCGGTTTTTGAAGAAGTTACATTGAGAGAACCCTATGGTGTGTCCACCGGATAGCGCGACTAGGTCTCCTTGATCTAGCCCTTGCTTTTTGAAGCTGTTGATGAGAGCTGGGAGGTTCATGAAGGGATTGGGTATGTCATTGTTGGCTGTGGTCTTGCTCGCCGTGGTCGAGTCTCTTCGCCCTAGTTCCACCTTCCATGTTGGTCCCCCTAACTGTATACAATAAGCACGAAAAGAAAATTAAAACCTATAATTCACTTGTATTAAACAGAAAATTGATCTTGTTTTGGAGCTAATCAACAGATTTCTTCAATAATATTATCTGATCGGTTCCAGATTTGATCCAGAACCGGCCGTGAAATATTTATGTGATGGTTCTGGATCCAATCACATTGGTTCCAATAGTGAAATAGGTTTGTTAGATCAAGTGTCTTCATCGAACAGTCAAAACCTACTGCACATATTTTTCATCCTGGAAACACAATGTGACGGACGCTGTCAAAATCAACTGACGTGGTCAAATAATCTCACCTCCAGTCACATGAGCTGCCACATCTCGTGGTTTTAGGTATGACATCAATTCATTTGATTTGTGATACAATAATATCTTTTGACGGATCAATTTACAAAACAATAAAGCTTTTTGGCTCACCCATCTTACAAAACAAATACGAGATACTTATGCTGCAGGGTAGGATCTACCACTTTTCCCTTCCTAAAAGTATTTTGAGGGAGTTTCCAACTTATGTGGCAGTGGGACCCAGCATGCCACATAAGCATCTGGCATTTATTTTGTAATATAGTCGGGCCAAACAGCAGTGTTGTTTACAAAAATAGTGCCGAGTAGGATCCACCACTTTTTCTCTCCCAAAAGTATTTTGAAGGAGTTTCCCACCTATATGGCAGTGAGACCCACCCTACCACATAAGCATCATCACCAATTTTATAAAGTAGTCGGTTCAAACAGCACTGTTGTGATACATATGTACACGTCAGCAACCATACATTTTAGAAATTTTTGGGGCATTGTTTCGGAAAAGATACATAGGCCTTGTTTCGTATGCGAAAATTCAGGGTCTTTGCAGGTGCTAATTAAAATTTTATAAATTAGTAATAAATAAATAAAAAAATTCATAGATTGTTTATTTTGTAAACCCATTGCAAATCCCACCAAATACTTGTTATTGTATGCCATCATCAATCATCTACAAACACATGATGAACCATAAATTTTCGCATTTGCGAATATTCACGGTGTACAACTTTTTCCTCCTAAAAATGTTTTGAAGGGGGTTTTCAACTTACATGATAGTAGAACTTACTATGCTACATAAACATCGGGCACAACTTTTGTAACATCGTCGATCCAAACAGCACTACTCTTTGGGAAAAGAAAACAACTGTACCTCAACGACGGAGTCGCGAGCAGCAACGGCCAAGATGTCAGCACAGGAGACAACAGAGCCCCCACAGGCTTTGTCCACCTCGAATTTAATCCTGTCCACCACTCCAAATCCTCTTGCTGAGTTGGCATTGGGTAGGGCGTTCTTCTCCGAGTCTATGCTTGATGTGCTGTCTAGCAGAATTGATCCATCACACCCCTTCAAAAATCAAGTAGAGATATCAGTTTAACTATTATTATTCCAACCCCGCAAATTAATTAACATTCAAATAATCAGTAATATTGATCTTTTTTAGATTTTAATTTAAGAAAAATTAATTAACAAGATATATATGATTTAATTTGATAATTAATTGGATAACTAATGTTTTAATTAATTAATCAGTATTTTTTTGATCAGTATTAATTAATTAGTATTAATTCTTACATTAACGAAGCAATCGTGGAAATGGAGACGAAGCAAAGAAGCACCCATGCGACTCTCTTGCTTCACGGCGGCAGCCACCACTTTCTTAATGGTTGGCAATGCCTTTGGACACACTTTGTCGTAGAAGTTTGTCGAGAGGGCGGAGGAAGTACTGGTGGCCACGGAAAGAGCAACCATCACAAGGAGGAGGTAGTTGAAGAAGCTGCTACTACTTGAAGCAGCCATGTCTTCTTAATTCTGTGTTTTCTCTCTCTCTTGATTTCTCTTCTTCTCTCTTCTTTCTCTCTAGAGTCTAGAATGTTAACTATATGTGATAGCTGCTGTAGCTTAATTGGCTAAGAATGAAGATGGGTCCTGATATTTATAGAGTACTGACCAATATCAAACACTACCTCTTCAATAATAATAATAATAATAATAATAATAATAATAATAATAATAACATATATTTATATTAATATTTGTAGTGTTAGTTAGGGGATAATACGAAGCATCATAATTATTAATTTTTGCAGTCAAAACTCGACAAAAATTAGACAATTATGCATGTGTAGATGTCGAGCTTCTTGGAAGACTGTAAAAATATTTTAAAATGAATAAATCAACGCGAAATCCATCCCTGCAAGAAAACATATCGAGAAATAATGATCTCAATTTTGAATGAGTCTGCTATAGGACTGGGTATTGCCGTCCACGTGAGACTATTCTCTACAAAGGGTCCATTAGTTTATAGGCGCCCTTCAAAATCTTACCGGCAGACTCCTGTTGAAGGCATCTCCAACCCTGAATTTGCATTTGTTATGTTACAGAGCCTGCCAATAATATTTTGGTGGTGCTTTTAAAATTTCCCATCTACAAATACTCTCGAACAAACTTGTTTTAGAAATGCCTTTATGCTGGTTGAGTCCGGATTGATCCTTAGGGCATGGCCAGTTGTGTACCGTTAACTCCTCAAAATTTTTGGTGGGTTAAAGGGTTAAGGGTAGGGCAGGGCCAATCGTGTAATAGAAAATCTCGCGGAAATCTTCTGCGATCCTATTTTTTAAGGATTTTTTATAAAATTCTCGTGAAACACTTCTATGATGTGTTTTTTCTCCTATTTGTTAGGAAACAATCATAGTTTTTTAAGTTTTTTAAATACTTTTCTAGCAAATAACTACCACGATTTCTATTGTTGCGGAAGTCTTCCGCCTAGGAAAACTCTTGAGCTAGTACCCCTAAACCCTTAGCGCACTCCCAAATTATGGATTAAACTTCGGGTTCTAATGCACAAAAACTTCCACTGACCTTAATTTTTAATTGGATTTGGGATTTAAGGGCTTCCAGTCCTGACCTTAACACTAAGCATTAACAACTAAACATTTGCAGATATAAATTCTCTGGTATATCCTGCATGCATAGCTCAATAGTTAATCAATATAATAATTAACTCGATCCGTCATCTAGCTATTTTAAAAATTGATAATTAAATAATAGGTCGAGACCCCGGCGGCCACTCCCCAGTATTATCTTGATTCCTCGCTTATCCTTTATGTATAGATTTTATTCAAACTAATTAATTATAAAATCATCGTTAGAAGTTAATTAATGATTCAAATCAATAACAGCATTGTCATCATGCCTAATTAGGGATACGTCCATTGGGGCACCTTTTTCCACATTAACCTAACACAAGTAGACTCTACTTCCGCCCCCATGGCGAGCCTTAGAGCACACACCACAGGTTTTGGACACATAAGTACTTTGGGACCCTTCAAGGTTTTGCTAGCTCTCACTGATTGACTTGGGATTTTTATTGATTATCCTCATAATAATAATAATAATAATAATAATAATAATAATAATAATAATAATAATAATAATAATAATACATGATTCAGAATGTTTAAAAATTATAACTAATTTTTTATAGGATTAAATGTTTTAGAATCATTTGATTTTTTTAAGATGGTCTACGTGATAAATAGATCATCTTCACAAAAACTCAATTCTTAGATCAATTTCGTGCAGGCCTACAAACGAGTACAAATAAAACGTAAAAATAATTTAGGTGAAAATATACAGTCTTTATATATAGGCCTTCTTGACTTCAAATCTTAGTGTCGCCCTAATGTGGTCCCCATGAGTGGGGTGGATTGTAAGATTAAAGGAAGTTTTAAGGAAAGAAATTAGGGTGCAAAATAAAAAATCTCTTATGTTTTTGGAATAATGTTAGGAGGGCACACGTTTGACAAACTTTGCTTGCGGGGTCCATATGTAGATGACGAACCGAACTTTTTGGATGGTGTATTCTGTCCATGAATAATACTCACAAAAAAATTAAGATATTTTGAAGCTTATAGTTCTATTAAAAGTTAATTGAAATTTAATAGGAATGGCGGAATAATTTGAAGGTATTTAAATGTTTTTGAACAAGTTGATTTTGGTATTGGAAGAAAAACTTCATGACAAGGAAATCATCCTCACTAAAACATCAATTCTTAAATGTCTTTGTGTAGTCTCATCGACTAGTGGCGCCCAAACATATGTCTTCTGGCCTTCTAGTACTATTATTCCTTTTTCTTTTTCTTTTTTCTCTTTAACGTTTAGTCATTATTGAAAGTGTGTCGACCTTTCTTTTTCACAAGAAATAAATAATGGTTTGTTTGAACATGAATTTTTAATAAGAATTTTGTGGGACCAAAAATTTAGTAGAAAACTAGTTTAAATAATCCAAATAATTTTTCACTAAATCTCTTATCCCACAAAATCTCTAGTTAAATCACTGGTGCAAACAAATCATATGAGAAGTACAAAATTGAACATTCTTTACCTAATGAACATGGCTGCCATATTTTAATAGGGAAGCATATACAATGATGACCATATTTTGACCTATTCCATCCAATTCGAAGTATAATACCTAAACGGATTTTGTTAACATGTGCCCGCTTTTTGGTTTTGGGTTTTGTTTAGTTTCTTAAGTTTGTCTAAATGGGCTAATTTTTTGATATGTATATTATTTATACTATTTGGATCATATCTAAAAAAATAAGCTCAATCGGAGTCCTCTAGCACCCCCTAGCACCACAAACACTTAATTTAGACTTTAATAGTATGAATGAACGGCTGAAATTTAAAGTGATTTGTTTAGAGGGTTAGATATCTCTGATTGAGCTGATTTTTTTGTAGCCATCTTATAAATAATGATAATATTATGCTTACAAAAATTAAGCTGATTTAAAGACCTATAACTTACAAAAAAATCCCTTAAAAAATATCTTTATCGTGTGCCCTACCTAAACAGATGAACCATGCATGAATTTTGTCAGACATTTTAAAAAGACAATAATCTCTAAATATTCAAAGTCGGTAAAATAATATGTCTAACCTAGAACTCTAGATAGAAGGGAAGTAAGACTTGTTCGTCTGTATATAGAGTAAACAATAATTATTTAAGTGGGCTCTGCAAGACTGCAACCTGTTGCAAGCAAGGCCAAGCATTTAACTATTTAAAAAAAGGAGGAAATAATTAATATGATGGAAGAAAAGTAAAAGCCAAAACCTGATAATATTTTGTCTTCTTTGAATCAATCAAGATGTGGTTGTAATTCCCTACTGTTTCTTGATCAGACGTTAGGAGCCGTCTTACTCTTTCAAAATATGCAAGAACACCCTCAAAACGTACAGGATTTTTAGGGTTTTCACAATTATGCAACTCTATTCTAAAGTATTGAGAAAGCTAAATTATCTGTGCTTCACAATTATAGAAGTGCAAAATCACGTGAATACCGTGATATAGAATGATATTTGTCACCTACAAGTTGATCAATTTTTCGTTGCCTAGTTGTCTTTTGACCTAGCTATCAATAAGATTAGCTACATGCACATGTTATATACATACTTTTTATGTCGAACTTATTCTTTACATTTGACTATAGGCTTCACATAAAAATAGTTTACGGGTTAGTATTGATCTGTATGATAATGAGATATTCACAAAAAACAACTTTTAAATTCCCTTCGTGCGGTCTCATTTGAAAATGTAATCACAATGTACAAATTAAGAAATCATATTCACAAAAAATTAGATAATTCTAAAACTTTTAACACAATCAAAAGTTTATTCAAATTTAATAGTAACCATGTGTTATATTTTACCGTTTGATTTCCAACCAACTTAATTTTTATTGTGTTAGAAGATTTAGAACAACATAGTTTTTTTGTGACGATGGTTTACATGATTAGGAAAATATACTCACCAATCATCTAGATCATCTCGAATATGTGACCTACAACCATGTATTTTTTTTTGTGTCACACATTTCAAGACTACCATGGCCTACCCCTTAATCCCCAATATCGTAGAGTTAGAATATGTTTACACCGCTTATGTGTATACAATTAAATACATTGAATTTTAAGGTTCATAAATTAATGATCCAAGGGCAGATATTGATTATCTCATTGCTAGTTCCACAGGATAATGACTTAATTTGACTGTACAATTAAATGTGGGATATTAATAAGTAATAATTGATACTAGCTACTTTTCCTACTAGGTGTTAGGTGTTAGGTGTGGTTGCTTCGTGCTTCATTATCGATGCCTTGTTTCTAACATCACCACATATATATAATTTATTAACATATAATACCAATTTTCTATTTTTGATTCTGAAATTAGAGGGTGCCTTTGGTAAACTCTTATTTCAAACGATCCAGGAACTTCCATAACGTTGGCGTGATTCGGTTTGAGCAACGGATCCTGACTTGATACATCTTCGTAAGGGCAAGGTCTATGGCCTACCTCAAACCCACCCACCAACAAGTAAGGTGGGTTTGAGGTATAACCCATTGGCAAGGCTAATGAGGGAAGGATAACATGTCGAAGATAACTTCTGCGAGAGCAGAAGTTATATGCGGCACTAAATTTTTTTATTTATTTACTAAAAATACTTTTTTTTAATTATTTTATTACTTAAAAAAAGATATGTCGCATAACTTTTTATTACTTAAAAAAAGATGTGTCGCAGAAAAGTTCCGCGACTCGCTTCTTTTAATTTTTTTAAATTGTTCCATCGCAGATAAGTTCTGCGATTTTGCGTCGCAGAACATTTCTGCGGCTACCCTTAACCCCTCAAGCCTCCATCAAGCTACCGGACCAGGTGAGGGATTTGGGGTTTAAGGGTGCCCACTAACCTTAAAATTTTGTTAGGTTTGGGGTTTAAGGGTGTGCATTGACCTTGCCCTAATGAAAATGGAGTGGAAACATGAGTTTGCTTTTCCAGTATCNATAAGAAGTTGAATCGTTCCTGCCCCGTGGACGTAGGCACCTCGCCGAACCACGTAAGTCTTTTGTGTTCTTGCTTGTGTTCTTATTTTGTTTTAGTTTCCGCTTTGTTATTTGCATTGTTAGATTTAATATTGTTCCTGGGAGAGTGCAAAGTTGCATAGAATTAGTGGTCTTTGCACTACAATTAGAGGGTGCCTTTGGTAAACTCTTATTTCAAACGATCCAGGAACTTCCATAACGTTGGCGTGATTTGGTTTCAGCAACGGATCCTGATGTGATACATCTTCGTAAGGGCAAGGCCTATGGCCTACCTCAAACCCACCCACCAACAAGTAAGGTGGGTTTGAGGTATAACCCATCGGCAAGGCTAATGAGGGAAGGATAACATGTCGAAGATAACTTCTGCGAGAGCAAAAGTTATATGCGGCACTAAAGTTTTTTATTTATTTACTAAAAATACTTTTTTTAAATTATTTTATTACTTAAAAAAAGATGTGCCGCATAACTTTTTATTACTTAAAAAAAGATGTGTCGCAGAAAAGTTCCGCGACTCGCTTCTTTTAATTTTTTTAAATTATTCCATCGCAGATAAGTTCTGCGATTTTGCGTCGCAGAACATTTCTGCGGCTACCCTTAACCCCTCAAGCCTCCATCAAGCTACCGGACCAGGTGAGGGATTTGGGGTTTAAGGGTGCCCACTAACCTTAAAATTTTGTTAGGTTTGGGGTTTAAGGGTGTGCATTGACCTTGCCCTAATGAAAATGGAGTGGAAACATGAGTTTGCTTTTCCAGTATCTATAGATAATAAGAAATAATTCGATGACTCTGGACTAAATTTGCGAAGAAAAGGAAAATAAAATAATAATAATAACAAGAATAATTTTTTTTTTTTTTTTGAAAAAAAGACCCAAAGACCAAAACGTACCAGTTCTCTTCAAAGTTCAACCTAGCCGGAGAAACCAAAGACAAATAATACTAATTATATTAAATTATTAATTGTGCACCTATCACAACATCAACAAATCAAACAACTTTATTTATTTCTTTATTTTAAATATTTATTTGAAATATGAAAACTGGGTTTGATCATTGATGGCTACTTGTTAACAGAAAACGTGTTTTAAACCCATGTGTCGTAATACAATCAATTATCGACCTTACTATTTATTTTTATTTATTTTTTTTCATCAAATCTATCAACTACTTTATTGAGACAATTGAGTGACACTTTAAATGCAAAACCAATAATTGGACAAAAGAGCTTGTATGTTGTTAATTTATACGTAAATGATTTTAACCATGCAAAAATGTAATTCGCATGGTTTGATACGATGACCCAAATTATAATTTGCATAGTTTAGCAACGATTCAGATAACTCTAGTTATCGTATTATTATGTATGATATGTTTGACAAAAATAATGACAGTTTTAAGATTAAAAAAAATACATGGAATATCTAAGCCTGGTATGTTTCAATAAATGAGGTTATGAGAAAAAAAAATAATAATATTGGGTCATGTTTGCACCAAGATTGAACTCATAAACAAAAAAAATTTGTGAAAAAATATGAGGGCATTTTAGGCAATCCCGTGTATACAAAAATGTATGGAATTTTGAATAGACAAGTAGGATTGTTGGAATGGCAACAGAGTTTGCGAAGTAGGATTGGGTTGGTCCAGGCTGAAGTGGTCAGTCCTTGGGCTCAACTGGGATAAAACCCATTAGTGAATTAAAGCACAAAACCAAGGCAAACTAGGTCTACTAATTTCTCAGGTCTTCAGCCCACATCCTGGTGGATGGACCTACACCAAAACCAAACATCCTTTATTAAGGATATTTGACTGTGACTTTCCTGTGTCGTGGTGAAAAGCCCGTAAAATAAACAAGCCTGGACCAACAATTCTCTTTCTCTATTGCAGACCCACCAATCCTACATAAGGCTGGCCCAACAATCTGGCCCGGGCTCATTCTAGGACATGGTACCTACTACCTGCCAAGTCTGGGGGCCGGGCCCATTCTAGGACATGGTATACCAACTACCTACCAAATCTCGGCGTGGGATTATCTAAGTTTTTTACAGTCCCGGGCCTAGAACAAGCCACTAATATAAGAGAAATGATTTTTGGACAACGGTTTTACAAAATTGGTGCTAGAAGCTTATGTCGCAGGGTGAGATCCATCAACTTCTCCTCCTAAAAAGGATAATGATATACTTACAGCAGAATTCTACAGAGAAACCTACAGAATTAAAATCTAACGGTAGTGGTTATTCACACATCCTTGTGATTTGCGTCACATACCCTCGTGATTTGCATCAAATCCAAAACTATTCCTTTCTGTAGATTATTCTGTAGGTTTTTCGGCAACTGTAGCACTACCGTCGTAAAAATATTTTGAAGAGGTTTTCAACTTACATGGCAGTAGAATCGATCTGCCACATAAGCATCAGGAACAACTTCTGTAAGTTGTTCGGTCCAAAAATCACTGCCGCTAATATAAACCATAGTTCGCTGGTCCTCAAAGGTGAGGTTATCTGTGTTCTGTTGAGTGATGGTTAGGTCGTGATTCACAGGATACAGATATTTGGATTTTGTGTTTGATTGGGATCGCTTATTTATATGATGTAAGGCTTTGTTAAGCTTGGTGGGTTTGTTTTGTATTCTTATTCTTTGGCTTGGCCCTTGTAATGAATTACCCTTTTCCTCAAAAAATAAAAAACAAAAAAATCCCATGGAAACCGTACGAAGCTTAATCGTTCGATCATAAAATCAACTTTATTTCAGTTTCATTTTACCTTGCGATGAAACAGGGGATAAAAATTCCCTTAATTAGGATTACATATTTTTTTAGTGATAATTAATACTAGACTCATTAGTTAATTGATTTTCCTGCAATTAGTTCTAATTTCGCCCTTATCGCCCGTAAGCGGGCTAAGATTCCCCATCTTCAGCATTGCATTAGCAAAATCGGATAGAAAAGTGTCTAAGTCGTTGCTGTAAGTAGTGACTTGAGAATCTGTGGACCCACCATTTAGAAGCTGTTGATCTGAATGAAGAACCCCTTTCTTGTTAACCAAATCCTTGAAATATGCATTATCGAATGTTGTCGATGATGAATCGAGAGGAGAGACGTTATTGTCATTTCCTGATGTGGGGCATTTCGACTTCATAGATGTCGCAAAAGAGGATTCTATGTTGGTTTCGTTGTGAATTCGAGATCGAAATGTCGTGCACCTAGCTTGGCCTATAGTATGAGATCCTAAACAAAAAAGAAAAACAAAATGTAAGGGTATTTTAATCATTTTACATATTAAATTACGGCCAAAGTAAAATTATTACTATAACAATGTTTACTCATTTTTGGGTTGATTATTATGTGTACCTGAAAGAGTGACCATTTCCTTGGCACTGAAACCTTTGTTTGAGAAGGACGAAATCAAGCCGCTAAGATCAAGAGTGGGTGCAGGAATGTTGCTATTCGCATCGCTTAAACTGGCGGTCTTAGCGTCTCTCCTTCCTAATTGTACTATCCATGGACGCCCACCCAACTGATTAATTAGAAAAAAAAAAACAAAACAAAAACAATTATATATTCAAAATCATCAAAGAAATTTTGTACTTTAGTTTGGAAAAATTGGTAAAAAAGATGCCTATATATATACATATATACTTACACAAGCGACGGAATCGCGAGCTGCAACGGCAAGGATGTCAGCACAAGAAACAGTATTAGGGCAGAGTTTCTCAACTTGAGACTTGATGGTGTCTATCACCTCAAACCCTCTCAGTGAATTTGCATTTGGCACTGCAGTCTTCTCCCCCGTGAAGCTGCCCGTGTCGTCCAACAACAATGATGCATCACAACCCTGCAGTTCCATAAATAACACCTTAATATTGCTAGTTTTATACTTGATTTTCTCTCTCTACTCTCTCTCTCTCTCTAGATCTCTCATGGCTTTTGATCAGTGTGTCAATCCTTGACCCTTGGAGGTGTATACATATGTGTGCCTGTGTTAATTGTGAACCATATATCAACATATATAAAGGCAGTAGTAGGTGCTCCGGGGTTATTTCAGCTGTTTTGGCCGTTGTTCTTTTTCATCATAGTACGTTCAAAAATAAAAATATATGTAAATACATAAAATGACATTTTAATAAAATTTATATAGGAAAAATCAAATGCGTGGATGTGTCATGAACCATTAACATAAATAAAATATATTAACCAAATGAAACATGAAAATTATTTTCACACATACTATGCACTTGTTGCTCATTAGATTCTTTGTGACCAATCTTAAAGTTGGATACGCCTAGCCATGTGCATGGGTCGTACGTTGCAACCCAGCCCTATATATATACCAAGTTTTGAACCATATGCGTATGAAATTTTTTTGCACTTATTTACGAGGTGGCCCGCCTGATGTGAGCCGGATTACGTGGATCACGCCGAGGTTAGATATTTCTAGGCAACTTTGTACATGTTTTCCTCACTTTAATTTGTAAATTCTTTTTACATGTTCTACTTTATGTTTAATTATATTTGTATTTGTGCCTATATAGAGATAATCATTGATGATTTTTTTAGATAATGATTTTCTTACTATGTAGATCAAATAAATTTTTCGATTATCTTCATATGAGCCCACTTAATAGTGTAAACATAGTGTAAGAGTAAATGTAGTGTTAATAATAGGAAAAAAAAATTACCCAGGTACCCCTCTAATGTTTTCGCTTATTTATGCAAATCTATCATATGAAACACATGTACCTAGGGCACATATAGTAAAAAAAATAAAAAATTCACCCTCCTAGGAACGAGGGTGCCTACTAGGTTCGCAAGCGCTCACACATGCATACATGTATATAAGACTATAGATATGTAATAGAGATTAGAGAGGACGACTTGCATTAACGAAACAATCGTGGAAATGGAGCCGTAACAAAGAGGCTCCCATGCGACGTTCTTTGGAAACCGCAGCTTTTACTGCGGATTGTATGGTATAGAGAGCCTTAGGGCAACTAGTCGCGTAAAAATTCGAAGATAACTGAGCAGATGTCATGCCAATGAGAGACAAAAAAAGATAGAAGATGAAGACAAAGAACAAAGAAGAAGAAGAGGATGAAGAAGAAGAAGAAGCCATGTATTAGATGATGAAGAGACAATAACAAGAATCTATAAGAAGAACTAACTCTTGCTGTCGCTCACTTATTGTGTTTGAGCTTCTCTATTAGGGTTCCTATTTATAGCAGGCAGCTAGCTCTTTGATGTGGAATTAATCTTTTCATCGTTTACTTTTCAAATTACAATAAACAGTGGTCCAAAGTCAAACAATTTTTGTAAAGCAGTACAAGTCACTTTTCATGGGCCGGTTTGCACCTACTTTTTGTTGAGGGCCCACATGTAATTGTCCATTATCGATCTAAATTACAGTGAGACGAGGCACTATGCACTTGCATTCTAGCCTTCTATGCTCCCAAATTCCGGTAGAAAGACCTGAGACAGAGAGAGTCAATGGGCAGCTGTACTTCATCGGATGAGTCGGAGGATCGGCATTTAATTGCTTGAGAGATATGGTTCAGACCCAGGAACCAAACCAAAATGGAATCGATTTTCTTGGTTACGAACGATTCCGCATATTTCATTACCTGCCGGAACCATAATTTGGTTAAAGTTTATCCTTTACCGGTTCTAGATGCTTTGGTATCCGTTTTCAATTCCACCAGTACATGGTCATTCTAGTAATTTTCGAATAAATTGATGGGCTAGAATTTTTTTTTTTTTTTTTAATTTGATGGGGTAGTTCGTTTTTGCTAATATATAAAGCCTTGCGCACGCGAACCGGAATGATTAAAAAAATCAGACAATGTAGTCAATTAAATCGGTGACTTATGTCTCTGCTTCTTAATTAATTAATTCCCCTCTCTCTTTCTCTCTCTAGGTATCTTTGTGTCTCTCTCTCTCTCTAGATGATCTCTGTCTTTTCAACTTGACTTCTAAGCGAGGTTTGCAAATTAATTGAAGCTGGAAAGTTATGTTAAATGTAATTCTTTTCTTGGTGCTTCCTCCCAAAGTTCTTCGGTACTATATATCAGTCAAAATGTAACTCTTTTAAGCAAGTAATGTAAGTTCCACGTTGGGTACTATATACTATTTCGAGATCACGACCCATATGCATGTATTTCCACCTGCGCGCACAGACAAGACATATATATATAGACAATGACAAAACTTGATGCATTCAGGATATCTCTGACCAACCATGGTTGTTAATTTGTTTCCCAAAGTGTCTTTCATCATGGGCTTCAAACAGTCTTAAAAAAGTTTTTTACTTAGGTATATGCCACAATAATAACTAGGCAGATGGTAGTGTGTATTATTGTGTACATTTTAGATCCGAGCTCAATTCATTAGCATCGAGGTTTGTTAAGTTTAATTATATTCAAAATAATTCAGTATCGGACTTACTGGTGTTTTTATGAGTTGGATTACATGCTAAATAGTATTTATTTATGGACCTCAAAATGGTCGATGGACTTCCCAGCACCCGAATTGAGGTTACTAGACTGATGTTGATTGACGTTAGAGTGAGGATGCGAAGACATTTAAATCAACATTTTGTTGACACAATCTATGCGGAGTTCAAATTGAGATAATCGAACTAAGGGTTGATTTTTTATAAGGACAATGTAAGTACCATATGGATCATCCTAACTGAAACTTATATAATTTTAAAAATTGTAAGTCCGTCAAAAGTTATTGTTTGATTTGGTAGCCGACTATTTTTATAATTATTTTTAAACCAACATTTAATGAGATTATAAGTTTTAAAATGAAATGAATTTATATAAAGATCGTCCTCGCGCCGTTGGACTATCTTCATGTGGGCCCCCACATAGATCGTGTCTACAATATGTTGCTTGAAGCATATCTGCCGATCCTGACTCTTAACGTATATATCGATTTTTCTTTTGTTGAAAAGGAACGTATCAAAGTTGTTAGTGGGATACTATCAAATTCGATTCTTGCTCATTAATTACAATAAAGCTTTTTAGACATACCTTTTTATAAAACTGGTGCCATATGCTTATGTGCCATAGTGGGACCCATCATTTTTTTCCTCTCAAAAATATTATGAGGAGATTTCCAACTTATGTGGCAATGGAACCTACCATGCCCTTAAATCGTCGGTCAAAATAGCAGCACTTGAAGTTGGGAATATAGAAAGAGCTCTTTTTCTTTGATAGCTATGTAAATCTCTCACAAATAATCTAATTAATATAACCAATGTTTTACAATAAAAGTTCATCTTAAGTGATATTGAATGTTAGGGTTTTCCATTTCATTAAGATACATTCAAGTCAATAATTGACCGGAACGATAAATTATGATTTCATTAATAATAATGGTTAATTTATCACTTAATTTTTTATTTTATTTTTATTTATTTTTCGGTTGAGATTTGGTGAGCTAGCCGAGAAAACAAGGGCACAATTAATGAAAAGAATTCAGAAATAACCTAGAATGTAGAATATTCTTCTATTTCATATATATGCATGAAAGCTACCCTCCCCTAACATTCAAATGTTAATTACCAACAAATTCTAACTTTGCTTAATTGGGCCAGTACTGTTAGAGCCAAAAATAACAAAAGGATACACAACCCGGTATTATGTTGTAGGCTTGGTCAACTCAGCTCGGCCAATTAGTTCGTCCAGCTCAGTTCGGATATTAATTAACTAATTAACTAAAATTGATAACCTTAATTAGTGTACGTAGTGTAGTAGTTAAACTTGTCAATCTTATTCTTGTATGTTGACTTTGAATCTTTGATGACTTTCAAATCATATATATCGTTTAATGAAGAACATTTATAATTAATTAATATGTCAAATCTCTTAATAATTAAATTAGTTAATCCATGACTAATAAAAATTAGAATAATTAATAAATTGGTTTGGTATGGCTGCATAAGACTTTTAATTTGTAGATCTTAATTTTATCTTAATGATAAAGTCCAAGAAGCTTAATTTAATCACATAAATATATATAAGACCAAAATACTCTTGAAGATTTTGACTATAATTGTGCAAAAGACCCAGATAAGATTTACTCGTTTAACAGTTAGCTACCTTCATAATCTCTAATTTATTTTTTCGTTACCATCAATGTTGACTTCCGCCTGACATTTAGCTTAATTGGTAAAGTCAGTTGCAGTTAATAACACAGAACAGGTTGAATCGTTCTGACTCGTTAACTTTAGTCGGGCCGACCCAAACCCATTGCAAGTCTATTATCTGGGTTTCAAAAACAGGGCCCACTTAGCACTAAAATTTCAGGATCAAACAATACCCGACTCGAACTTTAAGTAAATATGGGCAAAAATGATTGAGGATTTATACAAATATGAAAAGAATTTTTGCCAACGTAAGTTCAACTTTGAGCAAGGACACAAGCAAGAGCAAATACCAACCCAAACAACCTGCCCTAACTCAAAGAGCTTATGTATGTATATACATTAACTATACTTTGTTAGTATGCATGTTTTTATTTTGAAATTATGGATATTGTAAATAATTTATTTACAGTGCCAAAGATGATATAACTTTTGTGAAATTTATGATGAGCAAACTTCCACTACATATAGTTCACTTCATCATCAATAAAATAAGAAATTAGAAACTACAAGGAAGTGGGAAGAAGGCACTAACCAATAACCAAAACTAGGTCAAATATATATACAACTTGTGTAGTTCTTTTTATGAACTTCCCCCATTCTAATTAATTTTTTTCTCTTAAAAAGTGTGAACTTTTATGTAAAACAAAACCACCCCCACTCATGAGCAATTTTTTTTAATTTTAATTTTGAGACCTCTAGAAGAGTAGTTTAGACAAAAACAACAAGGGTTCTTCATTTCTCTCATTTTATGGAAAAAAAAAAATAGAAAGTACTGATTGCCCTAAAAAGGTAGCTCTTTTGGAATTGCAATGCACACCCAACAACTGTTCTGACTTTGAAGAACAGAGAGATCTTATCAATTCTTTAGCGTCAGATCTAAAGGTCTTACCAAGACTCCAACGGCTCGGATAGGCCACTGAGACCAGTGGGAGTACGAGCTGTGAGCCTGTGGGACCCGGGAGCCACTCAAAACTAAAAAAAAAAAAAAGTAATCCAATGCTAATTGAGGTTGGTGGACTTGAGTTGGCGGCCGGGTCAACCCTGTGACTAGGTCCGACTTCAGTTAACTGGTCGAAATCCAAGTCTGACCCCTCAACTAGTTTTTACGGGTTTTGATTTTGGTTGGACTCGTTTTTTTTTTGAGATCCTTTTTATGTACACGTGCATGAATTTACCGACTGAGTAGGTGTTTTAACAAATTTTTTTAATTGAATTACAATTTAAAGATGAATCTCATTTTGTGAAATTTGATATCAAAATTTACATTATGAAAACTATGCTTCCAATTACTCTAACGAGTAGTCTTCTCTGATTTGTTATAAAATTAACAGTAGGCCGTAGGCCCATAGCTGAAGTACTACTCTGCCCTAAATTTTGTTTATTTACTCTGGAAAGCTTTTTACTGCAATAATCAATCATTTGGGCATACTAAATGAAAAAAAATATTAATTTAATCATTTGGAAATACTAAATGGAAAAAATATTAATTTGAGGAGATTTTTTCTTTTTATAACAGGATATATTTGGGCTTTTTAAAGCGTCCAACTAATTCTTATTGGTTCAACCCTCGATACCAAACTACAGAGTAATATTTTATTATTGAAGTGGTCTCACAGAGAGTTGAACTCATGACCTCCAAATTGTGAGGTAAAAATTTAACCATTAAGTTGAAGAGAGTTACTGCACTTGACTCATAACAAGATCAATGACTGATCTTCGGTTAGGATGTTCTCTTTAATATGTCCTATGTAAGTTATAAGATCCAAAAATTACTCCGTTCTTAAGATTTGTAAATTACACCAAAAAACATTTGTTGAAAATCAGGTAAAAAGAACCCTTAAGAGTTTGCCAAAAAAAAAAAATGGTGTTTTTAGTGTTCGCTAATATAATTTCTCCAGCGCTGTTGTTTGGCCCGACCATATTTCAAAACAAATGCCAGATTCTTTCTTTGACATGGTGGGTCCCACTACCACAGAAGTTGAAAACTCCTTCAAAACACTTTTAAGAGGGGAAAAGTGGTAGGTCCCACCTTACCATATAAGTATCTGGCATTTGTTTTGTAATATGGGTGGGCCAAAAAGCTTTATTGTAATTTCTCTTGTACAGTGCTAAGTGGCATAAAACTACCATGGACTCCAATACTCCAACTATTATTGGGCTATTCCTTCTCAAATTATTTGATGCATTTTTATTCATGGGTTAGGCCATGTACACTAAATGTTGGGTTTTAAACCCATGAAAGGTGATGATCAAATTCCAAACTAGATGTTTACTTGAGACTTCTAGAGGACACTTAAATAGAACATATAAACAATGAAGCCATTGATTCAATAATGGGCCGTGGCCCATGGCCCTGGTTGCCCTATGAGGCTATGATAGAAGTTATTACTTATCACTTACTCCAATTTGTTGAACCTATGAACTACGGTTCCAAGTCCAATCCGGTTCTGCCAAACGTACCAATAAGGCAAGAAATTCAAAAATCAAGACCTACACTCATAGAGGTTCTAGTTCTTATTTATTCCTAATCAGATATTGGAATAGGTAAAATTGGAGAAAAGAATAAAAATCGTATAAAATACAAATAAAATAAATAAACAAAATAATATAATCTCTAAGAATAAAACAGAACATACAGTCAATTGAATGAAAAATACAGCATCATCCACAATTTTATCTGTTGAATACTTGAACAAGAAAAATTTTAAAATAAGAGAGTAATGCAGCTCATCCTGGAAATTTTATCCCTCCTTAATTTTTCTACTTGATGTGGCAGTTCAAAGTTCGTCACATTTAGGACAAAATTTTGAATACGTTCAAGTCCTTAGCTGCCACCTCAGACACGAAATTAATTTTTAAAAATAATAATATCTTTACTATTATAATGAAGGTCATTTTTATTCCATGTGAGCTATTAGTCGGTTTGCGTGACTCGAACACAAATGGACAATTGTGGTTCGGTATTTCCAGTTTAATTTTCTATACATTTCACCTTATCTAATTTTACACTCTACTTACACCTACCAATGTGGCTCATATCATGATGGTAAGAATAATTCAGCCTTGAATCAAAATCAGCCTTTGTTCCAATTTAGTTCAGGTAAATTATAATATTATTAAATGACTGGTTCCAAAACAAATCAGGTTACAATAGATATTGAACCACCTAGGCACGTAGGGCCGTAGGGAACCTCGATTTTGGTTCTAAACCCAAACAGGTCCATAAAACGAGGACTCAATAAATCAGGTCATAATTGACACCTAGCAATTGAATATGCTATTGAATATTCAAGACCCTTCCTCGCGTAGTCCCTTAAAAAAGGAAGAACCTTTCCAGGGTTTAACTCTCTCGCTCTCTCTCTCCAGAGATCAAAAACCCTAAAAATCTCTCCTTCTAGAGTTTAGAAGGTGGGTTCTTCCAAACGAAAAGCACCACCTCCAAAACCCTAGCTTCAATGGCGGACTCATCTGAAAAGAAATACCGTCAATACAATCCTTACCAAGACCTCCATGTCCCAATTCAAAACCTTTACAACCTCCCAACCTCCCCTGAATATCTCTTCCAGGAAGAAGCCGCCGTCCAACGCCGCTCTTGGGGAGAAAATTTACAATACTATACAGGTTCTGGGTATCTCACAGGCGCCATTGTTGGCGGCGTTAAGGGTTCATTTCAAGGTCTTAAAGCCGCCGAGCCAGGTGATTCTTTGAAGTTACGGGCCAATCGGGTCTTAAATGCGGGCGGACAAACCGGAAGAAGATTTGGGAATTCATTAGGTGTTATGGGTTTGATTTTTGCTGGATTAGAAAGTGGGATTATTCATTTGAGGGGAACAGATGATTTGGTAAACAGTGTTCTTGCTGGGTTGGGTACTGGGGCGTTTTATAGGGCGGCGTCTGGGGTTCGATCCGCAGCTGTTGCAGGTGCCATTGGAGGATTGGCTGCTGGTGCTGCCGTAACAGGAAAGCAAGCAATCAAAAGATATGTTCCAATATAGGGAAATATTTGATTTCTTGATGAATTGAAGTTAGGGTTTTGAAATTTAGGAGTTGATGATGAGTTTATCTTTAATAGAATGTTTTCTTTGATGATAGTTTTAATAGAAACTTCAATTTATGAATTGTTGTTTGTATATCAATCTGTCGACTTTGCTTTTGGTGCTAACTTCATATTTGAAGGAAATTTTGGATTGTTGGTTGAATTTCATTTCATTTGTTTTTTACTTGTTTGCTTTGATGTAAATTGATATGGTTTGGTTGTCTATTCATTGCTCGCTTTAAGATGGCATTGTTATTTTCAATCTGTCCACTTTCCTTTTTGCTGCTGCTTATATGAAAGGAAATTTTGAATTATGGGTAATCTATGCATTGCTTGCTTTAAGATGGCATTGTTATTGTCATATTAAGAGCATCCATTGTAGCGCGATAAATATATAAAATGGCCCTTTTTTTTATCAAGTGTCTAGTGTTGGATCATGGAAGGAGTCTGGAGTATTATAGTCAGACGAATCCACAGTTTCAAGCTTGTTGTGATGGGCAATTGTAGGATTAGATTAGTGTGTTTTCTTGCAGGAGCCCTGGGATTTTGATTTTAAACTTCGTCTAATTGAGGAAGAAATGCTTCATAATTAGAGATAATCCACTTTTCCTTCATGCCATTTCTTCATGATTTCAAGCTTTGAAGGATGGGAATTTTGGTGCAAGAGGAAGATCAGCTGATAGGGCTAGAAGGATAACTAAATTGGCATATACCCACAGGTTCAAAATCATATAGGAAGATCTAGGGATCAGATTTGAAATGTTTAGGATAGTCATTTCTACCTAAGGAAGTCAAGTTCTAATTAAGAGATCAAGGTTTGGTACTTTGGCCTAGCAAGAAAGGATTGGGCTTATGCTCAGAAAATCAAATCAATCAATGTCTGGGAGCTCATTGCTAATTACTTTATTGTTTTTGTGATTATTGTTTAGGCATTTTCTTTAGAACTATATGTGGTTTAATATTGGGGTTTGTGGGTTAATTGGGTATACTACTTTAGTTCAATGTCTTTGTGTTGCTAAATTATCTTGCTCAATGAGGTGCTCTGGTTCTGTACAAGTCTTGGGGAATTTCTTTAGAAATTTTAGAATATAAGGATGACGTATAGTGGGAATCTTATAAACAGGACGGTACATAACGGCCTAAGTAGTACAAGGTACAACGTGTATGCCTATTTGTGTTCTTTTATAATTATTAAACTTCCAACTTGTTGTTCATGAGATAAGACATTCTGTAGTCAATCCGTGGTTCAACTATGAACAGAACAGTGTATTCAGACCTAAAAGTACAAGTTAAACTGAACATAATTCTGTTAAAGTTTTTTTTTCTCGTATGTGATAACCTTTTTGTATTACCTTACTGTTCATGAGATTTTAAACATGATGTCCCATGCTTGATTGAATCCAAAGCCAATTACCAACAAATCTGCTTGCCTAATACCGAAATGAAACTGAAAAACAGCTGATTTTACCTGACAAACCAGGAAAATGTGCATACTGGATGTTTTGAGGTTTTCCTTCATCTCGGTCTTGCGGTTTTGGTTCAACTGTCCTGTATGTGTTTTAGATTTCTTCAGACTAGGTTTTTACCCTGTTTTTATATTTGGTAGAAACTAAATGGAGAGTTTAACTGAAACTACAAACTTCTATTACAAAAGTAGATTTAAGATATGCATTAGAAATCAGTTTTTATGACACTAATACATCAAAAGTTAGTTATATTCGCTTGACGAAGTCCAAAAATGAAGAAGAAACGTAGTTTACATGAGGCCATTCACTTTTCCTTTGGTTTCTTCTTTTCATAATCAGATATAGTTTTTGCTTGCTGCTTTCCTCTGGTTTTCTTCAGTGTTTACTGTGATTTTTTACTCTTTATCTCTGTTGTGGATTATGTGATGTGAACGTATGGAAAAGCTGCATAATGAAAATGTATAATTCCAATTCAATGAGCTGATTTGATCATGGTTGTACCTCATTTAAGTTCATTAAGGGCAAGGGTAGTGGGAATCCCTAAATCAAAATCCCACTAGCATGGCAAGACTCGATGGATCCATGGGTGTAGGTATACCACTAAACATGCCATAACATCATGACGGATTGACTGCTATTGTATTGGCAGCGTTGTGACCTTCTCCTACATCTCCCTGCTGCATTTGGCTACAGGGGAGATGATCCAAAGGCTTATTAGGATGATCTTCTCATCTTGTAAATTATTTCAAAAATATTGCCCGATGGGATGCATGGAGATAATTTAAGGGTTAATTTTTTGTGAAATCCTCAACAAAAAAGTGGGATGTTATCCTTCTAATTTGTGCATTTTTTGGTAACCCAGCGTATGAACAAGCTCAACCTAAGGCTACTCAAAATATTTGAGTGCCTTTTGTTCCCCTTTTTTAGCATTATTTATGGCCTCCACTTTATTTCTTTGGGTTTTATGTTTCACTTGCATTAATATCACACTCCGCTTACACCTTTCAGTAGCCGCTGCAAATGAGGTGGTAAGAAATACACCTAGTGCAGGAATCAAGTTGCACTAAAATATACCTAGTGCAGGGAACAAGTTGGCACACACGCAGCTCACATGCACAGGGCTCCTTCCAAATAATGAGCCGAGAAAATCTGATTTGTATTGCATGACTTAACCTATCGGAACACAAATTGCAGAGACCCTAAAAGGTACTAGTAAAAGTACTGGCCCCTCCAAAACTAGCTTTCCTTCGAGTAATAGCATGGAGTATCCTATACAGAATACACACGAAAGCAATCTAGCAATATTACGGTATTTTGCTTCCCAACAAATCAATAGGGGTGGGACTTGGGTTGGGTCAACCCGACCAACCCGAATCCGACCTGGTATTTGGGCAAGCGTGGGCAAAGGTTGTTGGGCATTTGGGCAACTATGGACA
>MVGT01001372.1:190794-214904 GCA_002174775.1 Macleaya cordata
GCGTGGCATGTCCAAAGCCTCTAACCCGCCCAACCCGCCCGAGTCCCACCCCTACAAATCAACTAGTGAGTAGCCTATTCAGTGCATTGAGGAAGACAGAAGAAATTCTTCCACGGATATGCCAGAGATGGCTACAAAACACTATTGTATTTGCTTTAATTGGATAGATAAGTGCAATCATTACGCTAAATTTTAGTAATCTCCCATACAAATTTGGTAAAATAAGGCCCTGCTTAATATGCAGGAAAAATTTGCATCTGCAGTTATTCCCGGTCCAATTGATGAATCAGCTACTTGGTATGGTATTCCTCTACTAGTTAGGATACCTATGACCATGTTTGTCCATGCAAACTACCACTACCACAGTCGTGGTAATTTGTATTCTGCAAATTTTCCCTGCATACCAAGTAGGGCCTAAGTTGTGAATATTTGTAGTCATAAAAATGGCTGCATTTATTCACATCTTATTTCATCAAATTTATGTGGAGAACAACTTCAGTTTAGTGTAATAATTACACTTATATACCAACAATCAAGGCAAATACAATAGAATTTTTAGGCTGCGAATTTTTTACAAAATTCTCGAGATACCAAGCGGAGCCTAAGTCACACATCACTCGGTTTCTCAACGAGAGAGAGAGAGAGAGAGAGAGAGAGAGAGAGAGAGAGAGAGAGAGAGATCTCTTATCTCTTATACAATTCAGGAAGGGGGGTAATTTTTTCCTCCCTGCCCTCTCTCTCTCTCTCTCTCGTCTCTCTACTCCCCTCTCTTTGCCTGCCCCCTTTCTCCTCTCTCTGCTAACCATCTCTTCTCCTCTCTACATCTCCCCTTACTTTTTTTTTTCTACCCCTCTCTCTCCTGATGGCCAAGGTTTTGAGCCGTGCCGGAGGCACGGCGATATACCTAGTCATATACAAGGGAGCTACACCATAAATCAATTGTTTACCTATCCTCTGGCCCATGTTCGACTTCACTTGTCTACAAATTAAGAGAGATGAACAGACTATTATTACCATTACCTTCTATCTTGTTCATAACACAACAGGCCGTTCCAGAGAGAGAGAGAGAGATACCCTTGGCCTCCCCCCTCTCTCAAAGAGAAATTATGCATTCAATCAAAAGGCTTACAAGCTATAGATTTTAAAATGACAAACCTACCAAAATTTGTTCCCAACTGTAAGTGTTAAAATACAAACTCTTCCTCCGGCGCTCCATTCTGCGGTCGTTCTCCCATATTTTTCAGCTCTTCAGCAGCGGAATCACTGATGCCAAGAAGATATTGCAGGCGAGATAGCTTCTCCGGTACTGGATCACTCTTCAGGTAGATTAAGAATAGATCTGCAACTTCTTCTGGTACCTCCCATGACAGAGGTTTCGCAGGCACCGCTTTGTCACATGCTAACAGATCATTAAGAGACGAAACCTGCAAATATTTCAGGGTTAGTTTCCAGGCTATTTGGCTTTACTGTAATTTGGCTCTTAAGTAAAAAAAAATTTAAAATTCCTCCTCTATGATAAATTTAGACATTTCTTTCTTCACAAGCATGTAGAAACAAGTTTTGAAGTCCATACCACTCCTTTATGGTTCCTCTGTCGTAGCAGTGCCACAGCCTGAACCAATGAGTTGGATAACCTGGTCTTAGCAAGCTCATGAACAACCCCCTTTGCCTTCTCCGCATTTATGCTAAGATCTGCCGGGATCTTCACAAAGACTTCCTCTTCATCAAACTCTCCAGTACCTGATGAGAAAATCTCATCCACGGTTTTCTTGAAGAGATTCTCACGCAAGCTCACCGAGATCATCTTGTCCAAATTAACACCTGCTCCTTGGAGTTCTCGGATCTGTTTTATGTTGAGCCTTCCCTGACCAATAGCAGTTTCAATTGCAGCTGCCATCTTTGTTGTTGTTATGCTCTCATTTACTTTCTGTGCGTACTCAGGCGGAAGACCCACTTGCTTCGCTACGTCAGTGAGCTGATCAAGTCTGGCTTTCGTCACCTGCCCATCGGCTAGAAGCACCTCAGCTTGTTGCCTATAAGCTTGCTCTGCCAAGCTCCTATGAACTTCCACAATCTCTTTACTAGTTAACCCTAATATTCCACCTAGCTGGTTTAGCAGCAAATATTCTGAATTGTCCTTCTTCGTGGTAATTTGTGCCCCAAATGGAATTTTGGTGACCTCCCCAGTAATACAGAAAAGCAAGTAGGTTTTGTAAAGGTCAGTCCTATCCCTTAATGGCAGATCATCCTTGAGAGTTATCTCTGTCTGTGATGGCTTCCCTAGCTTGGCTTCAAGCTCCTTGCTTGGTCTTGATTTCCTAAGTGTTTGAATTGATTCCCATTCCTCTTCTTCTTCTTCTTTTTCTTCTTCAATTGGTTTCTTTTCCTCAACTGGCTCTTGAGACTTGGTATCCGTGGACTCTCCTTTGATGTCCGCTACCAATTCAGTCACAACCAAGGTGTTGAAAGCTATCATCTTCTTTAGCTCTTTTGCAGCCTCCGTACGATTGCCAGCTGCTCGAGATACTTTTATGTAGTTCATAAACATCTTGCGTACCTGTTTTAAGAGACAATTCGAAACAGGAAATTATGTCTTATGGAGTATCTATATTTGTTAACATCAGGACTCTGACTCTCACTAGGTGCATAACCAGTTATTAGCTGCCAAACAGGTAAATTTGCCATTGGTCCTAGTGATGAATCACCTCCAGGATGGATGGACCATACAGAAAATAGATTAACTGGCTAAGACTGAAAATCCAAAAGGACCCAATACTATACTCAAATTGTTCTTAGTAATTTGATATGGATCATGTGATCAGCATGATTTTGTGCCCATATTGCAACCAAAGGGCGACGGTCGATAAAAGTCCTCACATCGTAACAACTGCATTATCAATGTGAGAAGAGAAGAGAGATGAAAAACGACACATCAGGTCAAATAAAGCAACTAATGGGAGTGGAATACTCACTGCTTTGCTAGCAATATCCATGGCAGCCTCAGTTGTTAGGCGCAGGCCATGTGCAGCCTTCTTAACAGAAGCTCTGACATCAGGATCATATCCATCAACACCTGATGCAATTGCATCCTTCACAACCTGGAAAACACTACAAGCGTTAGTCCTATAGGACCTAAACAGACTCTAAAAAGAATCATGTAACATGGATAATTCACAATCCGCATTTGGATAAGGTACTACGTAAGAACACTGAATGCCAACAGAGCTTGATCATATGCCAAGATTAACCCATCGATATATTACTTTTCTAATTAAATTTAGCATAATCGATCAACATATCACATTGAAATTACAATATATTTGATAAATAGATCAGATATAGAGAACTTCGCTAATATACTAGCAGCTTTGGTAAACTTAGCTGATCAGGAGTGCAATGCAGCATGTTACAAAGCTCAACTACTGGCGAAAGAGAGAAGTTTACAAGGCTCAACTGACGTACACCAACCTATAAAACTCTTAATCCAAATTACAGGAAGCCTGAGTAATTCAACACCTTCCAACAGGTAGTGTCCTCTATTAGAATCTTGGAAGTTACTTTAGCGAACATACTTGCATCTGGTACAGCACCAACTCATTCTAACCTTTTTGTCTTACAACCATTAGCGGTACTAGAACTCCACTAACTAGGACAAAAAATGTAGATATTTTCAGATCTCATCTTTTATTAAATCTGAATTCAAGCCATCCTTGAGGACACTAGTATTTTGAATAAGACTACATAAGATTACTTTTTTCTTTTATGAAGGATTACGTAAGATTACTTCTAAGATTTTATGGAGGCAGTTACAAAGCACCTCCAATATCCTGAACTCTGTGAATCTGATGCTTCCCATCTCCCCACCATAATCCCCCTCCAGTCAGAAGATATAGTTCACCACCTAATCCTCCTTCAAGAATATTGGCTGAGCCTATAATAGCATTTTTATGGATGACTACCCAGAAATTTCAGTAGGAAGAAGCAGGTTATTCTTCCTATCTATAGAGATGAAGTTTAATAATAGACATGGACTACTTGACCAAGCCAAATATTTCTTAGTCACCCAAGATGCTCCCTTCCTGTCTCAAGATAACTAAAAATTAGTAGAGAAAAATATAACCAGACAACCGCACCCTCAACAAAACCATGAACTACAAGCAAGAGATAAATAAAAACGTGGACTCTTAAGAGAACGCTCCCCCTTAATGTTATTTCCCTTTTCTTCACTACCATTCCACTTTACCCTTCAGGGGTAATAACAGGGTCGTGGTTCTTAGATATGCTAGACTACGAAAACCAGGAATATGAAAAAGAACTCAAACAAACTAAAAGGACAATCATAATGAATCACCTTTTCAAACAAGCTGCCACAAATATCAGCATGTGCTGCTTCAACAGTTTTCTGAGGAACGCAGAGCATAACCCGTAATCGCAGCAAAGCAGCAACATCCTTCTCATTCAACTCTCCATCAGCTACAGACTGCTGAAGTTTTTGCCTGTAAATTTCTGAAGGTAAAATAAAATAAGTGAACTGAATATATAAAACAGCACAAAAATGTTTTCATGTCCAAATCATATGATGCCAACATTTTATGAAATTTTCAGTTCCCTCCATGGAAGGTGATTGACGCTAAAAGGCACGGCCTACCAAGTGAGAAAGATCACTTTACACCAATAAAAGATACTTGTCATTGTACAACAGAACATAATATTAAGCACGTTACTCTCCTAATTGGGAAATCAATAACAAACAGAAAGGAAGAAAGAGAAGAAAACAAAGCATTAGAAACATGTCGATGTTATAACTGCAGCCAGGGTTGATAGTTGACCAAAAAATGAACAGAACAGTAATACATTTAGTATACCTTCATGGATTTCACTGGCCTTCTGTGGATCAAAGTGCAACTCGTCACAAAGGTTTTGAAGGAATGCTGCTTTGCTATCTGCAGCCTCTAAATCACCACTAGAAACCGCCTGGGAAAGCCTTCTACGATAGACTTTCGAGGTAACCTCCATCATAATGGCTTCGGCCTCTCGTTTGCCTAAACCAAAGATGTTCTTCAAATGGTTCAAAGACACAAGCTACATGAAACACAGAGGAAGTGGATTCAGAATGAAGGTAAGGTCTCAGATATAATTAGAGCCTGGTCAAAGTCAACCCAACCTGATCACAAAAATCACAAATATATCTAAGCTGACAATGCATTTGAGCATGCATAGATGGCATACCCTACCCAAAAAGGTAAGTACATGCACATGGAAAATGGACCAAATGGTACATGTTTTGCACATTAACAGACCAGAAACCAATAATGAAACCACCCACATATTCTTTTTTAGAAGCTTCCAGATGTAAAGAAGCAATTTATCAAGAAAAAGAGAACTGACAGCTTCTCTGCCTATATATGAGGTAAATTCCAAAGAAGCATGACATAAGTCTAAGAACTGGCTTATCAAATGGTGATCTGTATATTATATTCAAGTCCATAAGCAAGTAAAATATGTTTTTTCTTTTTTTTTTTCCTTTTAAGCAGTAAAAGATAGTTTTAGAAATTTTCTGAACACAAAACTCATATGCATAATATGTATATGGAATTGGACAGGTTTACGAAATTCCCTGCAAAAAAAGAGGATAAAATCTCAACTTTACTAGTATAGGGTTATGCAAATAGAAACCAGATAACAGGACAGATGAAGTACAAGCCAAAATGCTTAAAACCTTGCTTTCTTCTATGTGACCACTTGAGTAAGATTCAGCCACATATGCTCTATAAAGAAGCTTCAAGTCATCCATCTTTCTGTCGCCGTCATACTCACCACCTAAAGCCATAGAGAAGCATCAACGCCAAGTTATGTTTCTGGAATTCAAAAACCTATGCCACATAGTGAGTGTTGAAGCAATAATACGTTAAGCAGCTTCTGTACCTAACAAAGAAACAGGCCCAATGCCAAGGGCAAAGTGGCCAGCTTCGGAGTGCTTGCTTAATGACATAAGCCGATTATTGAATGCCACAATCTTCTCGAGCTCTTCAACAACTTGTGCTGCTCCCCTGCTGGCAACCCAGGTTTTGTTAGAGAAAGATAAAAATGACATAAAGAGCTACAGGAACAAACCGATTCCACATTTCATGCAATGATCTCATGAATCTGCATCTTTTTAAATACACAATGAGTTTTGGTTTCAAGCAGAAGGCTGATACTCTCTTTAACCGTCCACTATTCGCATTATAGAATGATTACAAGGTTTAAGGGATCCAATAAGTCGGTACAACTCCACAGTAGCTCAAAATACCAAAAAATAAAAGACACTTCAGAATCCGTTTTACCTTTCAACCATAAGCCATGTAAATCTCTTGAAGTACAAGTAGAAATGGAAATTGTTGTATTACATACTAGGTAAAAGAATATAAACTCTTCATGATATATAAGTGTCTATTAAGTTTCTTATAACAGTCTTACCCAGCTCTTGTCCTAGACTTTAAGATATCCACCGCCATTGAAATGTTTTCCTCGACAAGTTTTCGGGTATGATCCCTAAACATGTCAGCCGCCAGCTGCAAGGAAGCAGATTCTACTACATGAGTTGATCTTTAAAAATCATCATCTACTCAATAGATGAATTAATGTGGCACTAAACCAAGATTAAGAGGCCCTGGGAAAACCAGCCAAAAAAAGGGGAAAAAATTAGAGGGCATACCTCATTAGAAAGACGATACAGGCGTTGTGCTTCTCTCAATCTAATTAGTTGTTCCTCATCAACATCTAAAGAAAATTTTAGACCTCTTATCAGAATGTGAATTGCAGATTCAAGAATGGAATAAAAAACAATCATATGCTTTCTCAAAAAAAAAAAAACAATCATATGCAGATGGAAATGACTTTAAAAAATTGATCCTTGTTGAAATCCAAGAGTGAATGGTCAGGATCTGGATACTCTAGCATGCTATTAGACCTGATACCTGATAGGCCAACAGAGCTCATTCATTTGATTGGATCTGGGTCTTGATGATAATTATCTGAATCTTTTATATGCAAGCAGAGTAATTACCGCCTTAATGCTATTTATTACCTCTGCCAATTGCCTTCAGCTTGAGTGCATACAATCTCTGGGCATTGTCACGGATTGCAACCTCAACCTGGCATGCAGAAGAATTAGAACTTGTATGACAACTGGTTAGCACAACAATAGAAGGCCATAAAAATTAACAAGGCTATATAGCAATGCTTTTAGAATTAAAGATTTCATTGCACAGGCATTTTAAAGAACATAACCAACCTAAAAAACGCATTTTGCAGAACATGGAATTTCCTAAGGCATGTCTAAAAGTTAATCAATGAAATATTCAGAAATAATTTCTAAAAGAACAGGGATACCATCTGTAAACAAGACAAAGTAATAATGAGAAACTTTATGCTTTTGCCCATTATGTACAGAATGTACCAGTAGGACAAAATAAATAAGAGTAACTAAATTTTTGTCCTGAGAAATCAGCTTTCAAAGAGAATTGGTAGGTTTCTGCATGATTTCCTGTTGTTAGAACATTACAGGAGTATGGAAATCAACTGGCGTTCAAGAAAGCAAACAAAAATCACTAGCAGTGGTTGCATACCTGAGAATCAGTGACCTTGAAAACACGCTTCCAAGGCAAAAGAAATGTTGAGGCTTCCCCAAAAACAAGCGTTGAAACATAAATCAGCTTCTGAAATGCCTGCACTGGAAAGTCACTGATAAAATGCTCAAGCTTCACATTTCCTCTCAAATCTATGAGAAATTTTTACGTAATAGAAACTAAGGTGTGAAGTAGCAAGTGTTTACAAGTAACATACCCGGCGCTGCTCTGTGTCAGCTTCGCGATCTCCAGTTTCCAGCCTTTGCCTGAAGATGCGTCTTCCGATCTAAAGGGTCAACAATCAGGCACCCAAAAGATGAATGAAGATTCAAGTCTTGCTTTATACATAATAGAAAGCGGAAAAAACATATCAGCATAGACTCAGATATTGAAATGTTAGACCTCCATATGGACAGCAGCTGCATCTGGGTCATCAATTCCAAGAGCACTCTTAAACTTGACAATAGTTTCTACTTCATTTCCATTGAGGTTTTCACTTGCAGGTGGAAGAACAGAAGACACAAACCTAATTGATGATAACAAGAAAGACACTAAATCAAATGCCAACATAATTCAATAAATTCAAGATCATTATTTTTTTCTAAAAGCTTTATCAGCTCTTATTATTGGCCCACTTTATATGGGACATATGGATATAGACTGAGCCTGAGCACAAGAATCAAATTATGATCTTCAAGCCATTGATGCATTGACATAAGATGAAAGGGCCATGAGGCTTTGCATTTTTCATCTTATAGCAGTAGCTGGACCACCACTGGTGCTTAGTTTGAGCCATAAACCTCCTTACATACGGCCAGTTCAAATCGCCCTAAAATAAGAGCTGATAAAGCTTTTGGAGTTGCCTTTTTTCTAGTGAAACCCTTTACAACCCAAACAAAAAGGTTGAGGTAGACTCACCGACTATACAATTCACATAGCTCTGCATTGAAGACCGCATCTTGTTTGCTAACACCATATCTGGAAGGTTGAACATGTATACAATATGGTTAGATACATCCAAAACATAAAGCTCAAATCTAGAAGTAAAAACAGTAGATTTCAAAAAGAATCAGAACCAAAATCCAAATTAATACATAAGGGCGTGAGTCGCGTGACAAAATAAATAAAGCTCCTTAAATCCTAAAGAATCGCGACAATAAGTCATAAACACCACCTTTTGTATAACAGTGTCAGGGCAGGCAACATGGATCCGGTTTCCGTAGCTCTATGTTGAGCATATCTATGGCCAGGGCATTTGTTTGAGATCTTTTCTTAGTACCTAATTCACATCATTTCAATCCTCGTTCAAATTGAAAATTGCTACTTCTCACTGGTACCATCGTCGTTGGGCATTCTTAAAAAAAAAAAAAAAATCCCTTGAGCATCTCTAAAAATCATTACAATCTCTTCCTATTTTAGGGTATTCTTTAATATTCTAAACGAAAATGTTGACCAATTTTTTCTCATTTGAACCACACAAAACACTCCCTAAGTAATAAGAAGACCAGCAATCAAGTATCTAACTCTACTAAAACCATAACAACAAATCAAACTGAGAAACATTTAGAGAAATTTAATAATTACTCAAAGTAAACCTTTTCGCGATTCCTTCAACATCCTCGTTCTTCAGCTCCGTTGGATCATCACAACTCGCCACCAAATTATGCAAATTCACAGCAGCAACTTCCGGAACAGAAGCATTTAATGCGTAAACCGCAGCACCACCTGCCGCACCAAGAGCAACAGCACCAGCCAATCCAGTGTTCCGAGTCCCACCAAATCGAAACCCTAATCCATATCCAGCTGCCAAAGCACTAGCAACAATAACAACAGAACTCGCTAACCTAGCCGGAGGCGACAAACTATCAACAAGTGTTTGAAATCCTGAGAGCTCCTTTTTTCCCCCAAACACTTCGGAATTATCAATCGAACTGGTTTTTTCTACTGCATCGGCGGCAGAGCTTCGGGTGATGGAGATTCGATTACGATGTGCACTTCTAGAGAGAGAAATTCTAGGGTTTGTGAAACGAAGAGGATTAGGATAAATGAACTGAGAGAAGTATATGGGACGAGAAGGTGAAGCTGAAGGAGAAGGAATTAGAAGAGAAAGATTCATCTCTTTTTTCTTCTCTTCAGTGAAGAGAAGAAAATATGTGTTAGAGATATCAGGGGTTTTTAGGGTTTTGAGGAGGATGAAGAAGAGGAAGAAGAAGATAGAGTGAAAGCAAACAGAAGATAAAATGAAAACAGAGACATTGTAGCTTTTAGCTTATCTTCGAGTTTTCTAACATTTGATTGAAATGAATCTGGAATAGTTTTGTTCCGGTTTGGTTATTGAACCACTCGGAACCAGAAGCCATATTACCTATCAGCAAATAGGGTTCTTATTATCAGTCTTCCATACCTTATTCTTACACTCCTCTTACATCTATATAAGGGTCCACATGAAAATAATCTAAAGGTTGATTTTTATGAAAATGATCTCACATCATATAAATCAAAATTAACGGTTAGATAATCCCATTTGGGTCCCATAATGTGGTTAAAAAAGTTGTAAAAGTAAAGACAGTGTTTAAAGAGAAAAGTAAGGTGTTACCGGTACTTTTTTTTTTAGTATAAAATGGTTCTTAATCCTAGTCTTCGTTTGTTCCATCGGACACCAGAAATCCCAAACCATAATCCACTATTCCAAACGAGATAAATATGTGATATAGGTTCAGACTGGAACCGCAAAATGACCGAGCCAGGCCGGCTAGGCTTTGATCGAGCTGAACTTTGGTCAAGTCTTAACTCTTAACTAACCAAAGTGCAAAGTGCAAAGTGGGAGCATGATTGAGAGCAACAGCGTCGAAGAGCCCAATCACTATTATAATGTAAAATTAACTTTTGATGTGGCAAAAAATTTTAGAATGATAATAATTCGTTATAATTATATATATTTAAGAAATTACCCTCACAAAAAATCAGTTATTAGTTCGTCTCCATGTAGATCTCACGTAGTTGTGTGAAGCTATGTGAAAATAAATAAATAAAATTGTTAATTAATTGATAATTAGAGGTACTAGTGAGTTAGTACGTGCATTGTATGTGCCAATCGACTCGTCTGTAATAAGCCAAGATAAATGTGAGATAGGTTTAGATAGGGACAACAAAGGACTGAGCAAGGACAATTAGGTTTTGATTGAACCGGGTTTTAGTGAAGACTTAAGTAATCAAAGCATTGAGCGAGACTGCGAGAGCAAGAGCATGAGCAAAGTTCCGGAGCAAGAACGTCACCTATTCACAAAAATTTTGTTATTAAGTAGAGCTTGGTTGGGTCGAGTGTTGATTAGGGTAGACGTGAGTTTCAAGTAAAAATAAAGTGTAAAAAAGAAAGCACGGCTATTTGACAATGAATATAGGCACTAAAGAGTGGAGAGAAGGCTTTATGAGAGAGCTGCAAGATAAGAGATAGAGACCGCCAAAAAAAAAAAAAAAATCCTAGAAGTTTTAATGTGGCCAAAAAATTAAAGCAAAATGAGCTCAGGAAGCAAGGTTTACGTCCAAACGGACGGAAGTGGAGAGACCCTCTCACAACAAAGCTTTTCTCCTCACCGCTCACATGCGTCTAAGTGTCTTTCTGGATTACAAGGACGATGCAGTTTTCCGAAATTTCCGATGTGGGATTAATCGTGTGTTCTGTGTGCCTCCTGTATGTTGGTGGCTTGGTGCAGACCTGCAGGGGTTTAATTATTATTAAAAACCTGAGTAAAATGTAACAATGGGCCTGCAGACTCAGTTCGTCCCACACTCCCATACCAGGCCGGTTAGTTAACTATTTAAAGAGCTGAAGGGGTTGGGAAAGGGGGCTTTTCAAAAGATTTTACGGTTAACCAATCCGATCTAAAACAAAATTTAACAACCATTTTCCATTTTTCATAAACCATAGTCATATGAAAATTACATCAATTTTCTTTCTAATGTTTTTTTACAAAATCAATTAATAAATTGAATTTAACAGTGTTTAGTTCATTTCATAGTGAAAACCCATCCAAATTAGTTTAGTGATTGATTTGGCTTTTATCCGATCGGTTCAGTTCGTGGTTTAACATCCCCAACCCCAACCCAACCATGCATTACATGTTATCATCAACTTGCCCTCATAACTTAGATGCTCATGAAGACATGCATGGGATGTGAACACAAACTTACTATCTTTTGATTAAACCTAAGTAATCAGAGCGCGGGTCGGAGCGGGAACGAAAGTGGGAGCGGGAGCGTCGGCCGATTAAAAAATATTTTTAGTTCAAAAATACCTTCGGAGCGGGAGCGCCAAAGCGTAGTTCGGAGCGGGAGCGCGAGGATCCGGAGCGGGAGCGTCACCCCTATACCAAGGTTTTGGTTACTAAGGATTAATCTCTCGTTTGGATTAATGCAATTCCAGACAATCTAGGGTCGGGTAGAACAATTGAGTAAAAAAAAATTGCTAAGACTTGAGAAGTAGTTTGTTTCTTGGACACACAAGATTTTCTCTTTTTCACTTGTTCCCACTTTTTTTTTTTTGGTTATTGAAGAGATTCAAAGTTTCAGACACAGTAGCCTATATGTTACATTTTCAATGGCTAAATTCTAGAATCAGTTAAGACTACATCAGTGAATTTGCAATATACATTGTATCACCAGGCTTTTCCGCCAACATCCCTGGTTTCTCTTTGCTACGACTAATTGTATTGCAGTGGCACTACTCATTATACAGGAAATATATCGATACTGGTACATAATACACGCCCCTTAGTAAGTTGCCCATATCCAGGCAAAACTACCTCATTTGCTTCTTTTCCTCCTACTCCAGTTCGCTCTCTGATACAACCTCCTCTGGCAGCTCGAACGCATCGATCTCTGCAAAATAGGCTTTTTGCTTCTCAATAAAATCTTTAGGCAAGGCAGGCTCCTCAGGCAGTGAGAATCGCCGTTTCTGCAAAAAAAGTAAATCAGAATTGATTTAAAAGACCAATTAATAATGCTAAGAGACCAGGTAGTGATATACGTAGGTCGATCGCACAGCAAAATTGAACAGTCCAAAGAGATAATAATCTGGGCTTGTAAAACCACAAACTTTAGCTCAAAACAAACACCTTTATGGAGAAAAGAAATGCCACAAAAACCATGCCAATACTAAATAATATTGATAATATCATCATGATTTTTTTTTTAATATATCCTCATAAATAATCTCCAATATAAGTAATACTGTAGATGTTAGAGGTTGTAAATATGCCCAAATGTAAGTTCTTAAGCATGAATCTCAGGGAGGATCCAAATCCCAAGTCTTTTTCTAAAAGCAGAAAAGATTACCCCAATATGCTTCAGAATTTCCAACCCTAAGAAGTAGACAGACACATATAAAAAACTGAAAGTACGGCACCACGGCTCAAACACAGTTCCCAACACCATGAATCCTGCTCCAGTCCAGTCCATGGAATTTGAGTTGTGTTTTCATCAGAGTTCAAAAACTGGCTGGCAGGATCCATGCGGGAACCAACTAGACAGTTTAATATGGGCAGCTTGAGAGCTGCTGGCATTTTTCCAATTAACTAAGGTAGAAGCTAAAAATGATATTTAGGTTTCGAAAAACATCAGGAACAACAAAAAATGATGCCCAGGACACCAGTTACATAGCAAAGCTTTAGCATTTCCTAAATTTCTTAGCTTAAGAAGATTAAACATTTTTTGAAAGTTTCGCTGAATCCATAGCTCGATTCGTTGACAATCAGCACTGCGACCATGGGGTGCCAGGTTGGACACCAGCTAACAAAATAAAGATGGAATTAAGCAGTAACTTGAAATTGCACCAGTAATTTGTGAGAAGAAAAGTACTATAGACAAACCTTTTTGCTTTTCGGGCGAACAGCTGTGCACGACTTGGACAAAGCAACGTCTCTGTGTTCTATGACCAGTTTATCCCTATTTGAAGATGGAAACATAGTGACTTTAGTATAAACTCATAGGCCACTATGTAAATGGTAAAGATGCAATTCAAATCAAATATCTCATCCTCAGCCAAGCATTATATACATGTCTTATAAGATTTCTACTTTCTCATCATAGAAACTTAAACGGGAGCAAATGTGACAAGGACCGAAAAAAAAAAAGAAAAAGTATATGAATGATATCAATTATTAAGTATTAACATATAAAGATGTACCAAGCAGTGGAAAATCTAGAAAAAAAAAAAAGAAAAAAGAAAAAGAAAAACCAAATCATTAAGATACCAAGGGTAAAAGCCCAAAGGAATGAAACTGGGGAAATGGTCAAGAACTTGATCTCCAAAGTCCTATGATTCCATAACATCTACTTGGAAAAAATAAAGCTTTTATCATTGTATGAGAAGTTTGTGCCTGAAATCCTGAACTACCAAAATATCCGCATATGAAACTTAAATACCGCAATGCATATTTTTCTGCTACCAGTATCAGGGGTTATATCACAAACGAGGTTCATTATCTCTGTAAAATCTTCATACACCGGTGAATATGCGTTTATCAGCCCCACTCACTTTACAATGAAAGTTAATAGTAAACTCACTTGAAGAACCCGCTGTCAAAAATATAATCAACAACCACTTCCCACGGAGGGAAATACAAAGATAAATATATATAATCATCTCCTTCTTTCCTTGCACTTTTAAGGTCACTAACACTGAGTGATCCAGTTCTGGGACAAACCCATGGCCTGAACAAAACAATCTTTACATAGAAACAGTTGAATAGTAACAGATAATGCGAAGAATTTAATGTCACCGTATTGCATCTAGGCATCTAGCTCAGATAGGTGTATTTATAAAATTAATATCCAAAATGCCACTACTATCACATAAACTGTAAAACCCATATTTGATCAGTAAAAAAATGAGATTATATTAAACATACCCAATACTCCCGATCCTTCTTGCTGGAGGGCAACTAAATGGTACTGTTTCCGCAACTTCCTTTCCTTTATCTCTAGTTTTCTCTACAGGCCTTCTTCTACTGTAAACTGTAGCGACCCCAGCATTCTCGCAGTCAATCTCAACTACAAGAGCCAAAACCAGACCCACATGTTTCAGAATATAAAGGTCTCCATTAATTAAATTGTGGAAAGCATATCAAAAGCCATATCAGTAAGCATGTAAATCTATATAATAAAATAGAGCGGTCTTTGCTGACTAGGATAAACATGAATTGCTGACTGGGACAAATATCCAACTCTTAATTATTAAAAATTAAAAATGTTATAACTTTTTATGTACAAATCGGTTTTTAACAAAATTTATATTTTTGAAAAGGGCTCGAGAAGATCTTTAAAATGAGACCAGACATCAATACTACAAAAAAAAGTATTTTTAGTACATATTAAGTTTAAACGGTGCATACGGCATGTCGACATGTGCCGCATGCACGAACTTGCAGACTAACTTGCTAGAGCATATTTTAAACGACAAAAACGTTTGACGAATTACGAATTGTGCCGAAGGCACGAGTTATCGCTAGTGGGAAAAAAAAAAGAAGTAGCAGTCTTGAACAATATAGAGCTTGAAACACCAATTACTCAAACTAATCCACAACCAAATAGAACGCTAGCAGATAAGAGCATTATACTGTGACTTTATCAAAAGGCCAAGGTTTAAAAACAGTTTATTGTAGTTGACAAAGAATTAAAAGTACCACAAACTAGAAAAGAATCATTAGCCCTAGTTTCAACATCCCATGTCATAGCAGCAATTCAACTTCAGGACAGGGAATAACTGCTGTGGCAGTAACTCCAAAACAAGTAAAATCCTAGAGATTTGAGGCAATAAAAGCATTAATAGCACAAAACTGAGCCTAAGTTTTGCAAACAACATGCCTCAATGATCTTAAAGAACAAGGATTTATCCAGTTAATATTAACAAGAATTCACAAACCCTAGGTTCCAAATTCCACTATATTTATAAACAGTGAAAATAGTGAAAAGTGAAAACACTTGAAGAGGCTGATGGAATACAAAGATCAGTTGATATTTTGGTCATCCTGAAGTACAAAGTTTGGGTTGATATCATGGAGAGAACTACAAATCAGGAAATTCCAGGTACTCTAAATAAAAAAACATGGACAACTCAAGCAACTAGCAAGGTTAAGCGATTGGATCCCAACCTAGGGTTCATACTTAACTAGATTTGTTACTTTTCTGGCAAGCATTTCCGATTTATCATTAAACCCTACAATCTGAAATCAAATTACTCAAGCAATCCTCAACAACACGTGGTAACATACACGATAACAAAATTCATAAACCCTAGATCTAATATTTCACAGGAGTAAAACCTAAATCAACAATATAGTGTTTCAATTTTTAAAACAACCAATCAGTCACGAATTCTCGATAAACAAGCACAAATCAAAACCAGAATCCATAAACAATTTCACGAGTTAGACCGAGGAATTACACAACGTGTGGTGAAGAGGTTGAGAAATTACCAGAATTAGCTGAGGAATTCGGTCGCGGTGGAGTAGAAGGTTGGGTACGAATTCTAGGGTTTTCGGCATTATTGGATCCAGTACTAGTGTCGTATTTGAATGAATTCTGGTCCGATTTGTTAGTAGAGAGAGGGGGTTTGGGGGGTTTAGTAATAAGAGATTTTCCGAAGGAGAAGGAGACGTTAGGGTTTTTTCTGATGGGTGAAACGCGAGGGTTGTTAGCGGTGATATTGGTGCAATCTGAGAGGGGTTTCCTCTTGAGGTTTCTTCTCTCAAGCTCCATCACTTTCCATTCTAGGATGCTGGTTTTACTTTTGTGTGCTTTGCAGCTAGTCGAGGAAGCTAGAGCCAGAAAAAGAGAGAGAGAGAGAGAGAGAGAGATAGTAGAGAGAGAGAGATATGGCGGGAACTTGTGGCGAGAGATTGACAAATGAAAATGGTTCGAGACTTTGGGAGTAGGAGAAGTCGTAAGGCTTTCTGGTTCGATATATCACGATCGTTAGCAAGATGAGATTGATATCTGGCGCATAAGGTGTACATGCGCACCCTCGTTTTAAGTGAAGCTATTGCAAGATGGAATTTGTGATGGACCATTAAGGAACTGCCATCTGTATAACACGAGTGGGGCTTACTTTATTTTTACTAATCAAGTGCAAACTTTGGGGTGGATTAAATTCTCCCAAATTAAACCCCAAACAAGTAGGGTCCATATGAAGAGGATCCAAAAACTAATTTTCAATGAAAATGTCCTCCTCATGTAGAATAACATATCTAAAAAGCTTTTAATTAAAAACGGGTTTGGGTGCTTCACGATCCAAAAACTAGTTTTCACGTTCAAAATGGTTTTAGACTTTACTACAAAATCCTATGATTTCATTGAAAGCATCGGAAACATTTTTTTTTTTGTTTAATAAAATCCTATATGATTTTATAGTAAAATCCAAAATATACATTAAACATATGTATGAAGTAATGACAGTTAAAAAGAAGTTTATCACAAAACTGTAAGGCACCATTTCTACAATTTGCATAGGATATAAGAAAGGCCCAAGTTCGATTGGGACAAGAGCAACGTCATCAATTCATTGACCTGAAAACAGTTTTGATTGTGATACAAAATGCGGATTAATTTAAATGTAAATTAGTTTTTGAAAACTAGTTTTTGGATCATTAACTACATGGGTCTTAAAAGTTTCAAGATTTTTGATGGGCAGATTTGAAAGGGTTATAACTTATAAGTTTTAGAACGAAATAATTTTTGGATATAATGATCTAAATGTGAGGAGATAATTGCTACAGAAAAATTAAGCCTTAGATCAACCTCCTCTAGCTACGTGGGCACAATTTAAGCATTCGGGTTGGATTTTTTTTATTGGCAATTAAAAATGATTCAGTAATTGTATAAGATCTTCAAGTTTAAAAATGAACTCATATTCATTGTACATTAAGTCAGACCTTAGTAAAAAATTCATATTGATATTTTCATTTGACTATTCACTTTGAAAATCAAACAAAAACCCAAACAACAATAGCTTTACATGTTTCTACAACCATCGTGCAATAATCTCGCGTAGTACTTTCTCTGAGCAGATTAAAGAGATCCCAAATACTTAAACGAGATACACATTTAACAATTTCTAAGATTTAAATTCAAGATCTCTAAAACACAAAAGATACACAAACAAACTGAAGTCGACAATAATTTAACAACATGAACGTGCAACACAAACACAATTATAGTATTCCTTTTAAAAAAAAATTCCAAAGTCCGCACCATTATTACATCCATTAACTAGCTTTGTTCCCTTTCTAATGATTGCCATATTAAAGGATCAATGCCATGGCTCATATAAATTAAATCTGAAAAACACAATTAGGATCTAACTAACTTCGAATGCAATTTTATAATGTGATGTTAATGTAAGAAAAGTGGTTGATGACGTGCTTGCCTCAACATATTTGCTGTTATGAGAGGCCTGTCACTCCCCTTTTCCCCCACCAACCTAATTTAATTTTTAAGAAAACACATGCTATATTAAACAACGCCAAATATTTTTATTTAGACTATAAAAATTCTAGGAAAATACAAGAATGTAACTAAAAGTCAATTATACCCCTCTTTGAGCTTAATATTAAGTATCAATATCTCATGTATTATACATATCTATATTATTAATTAAGAGAATGGAATTTTTGAATTTTTTTACTTTTGATGTTCTTCGAATTTTTTTATTTTTTTTTATTAAAGTTTAACTTCATTCTGAGAGGGTATAATGGTCATCTTTTGCCCCTAAAAAAATAATAAATTAGTAATTTTATTATCACCAATACATAACCGTCCCATTATTACAAAAAATAAATTAGTAATTTTATTCTCATTAAAATTCCATTGTCTTAGTTAATTGTCTTAATTAATATTATAGATAGGTTGGGGTTCTGATGTGAATGGGAGAAATAAGGCTAGTGGGATTTCTTAGGTGTTCTGTTCGTATCTCTTTAGTTTGTTTTCTTGTTGCTGATTATTGAATAAATATAATATCGTCGTACTTGCTCAAATTTTTGTGCGTATTCTTCAATCAATTTCTCTTAATTTCTCGCTTTAAATCTGTGCTAAATTAAGTGGTTTAGCCATCTAAACTTAAGATTTCCTACATATGATGTCTAATTAAGGTGGATATTTAAGGGTATTTTCGCCAATTCCAACAATACAATATATTAAATTTGGATAAAGAATTAATTTTATTTTTTATGGGATTACCAAGTGTAGAAAGGTTTTGGCATAGAATAAATTAAAGCTTTAACAACGACTTAATAATATAAGAAAGAAGTAGTTTTATTTTAGAAATTAATGAAAAGAGAAAGGTGATGATGATGATGATGATCAGCAGGTTGAGTTGAGAACGACCTTCTTTCTTCTTCTTCTTCCTTGTTCTCAATATTCTTCTTCGATCATCCTCTGCTTAATTTTTCACCGTAGGGGATTGAGTTTGGATATATGGATTGCTGCGTTTGTACCTCGATGATCCTGAGGCCTCCAAGAAATACAATATGCATGGCTTGTTATGAAGGTGCCAAAAATATGATCGCATTTTTTAACAATCTCCAAAATGATACAGCCAGCGATAAGCTATGTGCTACCAGTACTTCTGCTGTTTCACAATTGAACTCTTCTAAGGTATTTTTATTTTATTTTTCCCCTCAAAGTTGGGTGGTTTAGTTCATCCAAAAACCTTAGAAAATTATAGTTGCTTTTTAAAAAAAAAAAAAAAAATTAGACTTTTTCAAACACAGCTTAATACATGAAGAAATTAATATGGGTCTTTTATGTTTTATTGGCTGGGAAGATGTTTTGATTATATGATTTACAATGTTGAATGTTGGGTTTTTCAGGGGAAGATTATTGAAGGTGTTTTGAAGTGGATGAAGGAAATGAAGCAGAGAGAGGATGGGTTAAATGAAAAGTTGAATTTTCTTGGTGGTTTGGTTGTTGCATTTAGAGATAATATTCATTCAGATATTCAAATCAAGCCTGGCAATGGACCTTCAATACCTGCTCACAGAGCTTTGCTGGTTAGTATGCAGTATTTGTTTCCCATTTCTAACTTCATTTCTGTAAACGCTTATGTGGCATGGTCGGTCCCATTGCCACATAAATTGGAAACCCCAACACTTTTTGGAGGATAAAAGTGATGGGTCCCACCATGTCACATTAGCGTCTGGCATGGGTTTTGTAAACCGGTCGGTCAAAAAATCATTTATGCATAAGTACTAGTAGGTTTAATTGGGCTGTAGTCTGACTTCATAGATGTCTACTCAATTTACAAGTTGGTATTAGGACCTCCGATACGGATGGAGGGATTACTAACAAAAACTGTCTTAAAAATTATCCCAAAACTTTGGTTGCAGAATCTTATCCTCAGAAAAAAAAAAAAAAAATTAATTTATTCTGATACTTCTAACCCCTCCAACGTAAAGAATGAGCAAATTTTAGACATTTCTATTTTATCATTAATTTTCAACCAACTTTTGAAGGGCTAACTTAGAAGTTGAATAGAGTCCCCCATGTGCATGCGCCATCTCATATGACCTCAAGTTTTGTGTGATGATCTTATCTTTCTATGAAACCGGAGGTCATTTGAGATCATCTATTGGCATATATACACATGAGGGCTCCATGCAACCTCGTTTTCCATCACGACCCTGTCATAGAAGTTTTAAAATGGGCTGATTAGTACTAGTAGATTTGGGTTCCTACAAATCTATAAAAGTTTGATGATTTTTTTCATTGCAACGTAAATGCAGGCAGTAAGGTCTGTCATTTTCAAGAACATGTTAGAATCAGATGGGTGCAAAGCCGCACCAAATGACACCATCGCTCTCCCTGAACTCAACCATGAAGAGCTTGAGTCCCTCTTAGAGTTCCTCTACAGTGGAAACTTGGGTACAGAGAAGGTTGAGAAGCATGTGTATGCCCTGTCGGTTGCAGCCGATAAGTATGAAATCCCATATTTGCAAACGTTTTGCGAGCGTCGGATGCTTGAATCATTGGATTCATCAAATGCACTTGAAGTTCTTGAGATCTCAGATGTTTGTTCCAACAAGACATTAAGAGAAGCTGCCATGAAATCTGTAGTGAAACACATGGAAGATATAGTCTTCTCAACTAGATATGATGAATTTGCAAGGAAGAATCCACATTTAAGTGTACAAATTACAAGGGCATTGTTCATGGAAAACAATAGTAATAAGAAAATTGGAGTTTGAGATGTTTGTTTGTTTGTTTGTTTTTTTTTCTGTTAAGCAGAGGTGAACACATTCCAGCAGGCATTCATGCATGTATTTAGAATTAATTCGTTTACAATACACATTATATAATACATAGCCAAATTTTTTAATTTTCGAGATGCGCATGTAACTGTATAACTTGTCCCTATTTTCCGATAAGACATCATATAAAGTTATAAACATTTTCTGACAGCTTATATTTTGACAAAGGAATAATGTAATTTGTTTTACTGTACAGATTATAGAAAATGGAAGCTTTTCCCTTTTTCTTCTATGTGCATTTAGGGAGAAAGCTCAATCCCAATAATCAACATATCCTGTTTCTGCCATTGATGTTGTTATCTTTTCCTTTATTGTACTCCTCTATTAAGAATGATTGATACAAATTTTGTAAGAAAGTGATTCATCACTTCAAGGTTCTCCGAGGAGGCTCGAAACCATACCCGTGTTTGTAAGTGATACGATGTAGCTGATCATAGCCTGCTAGAACTCCTGCACCCGCCACACCTAGAAGCATATTTGCAGACACTCCTCGGAATAGTGCAAGAAAACCCTCCTGGTGAATGATCTGACGGAAAGCATGCAAGGTGTTACGATACTTGGAAGGCTGTCCAGAAGTCAGCATCATTCTCCGACGAAGAGTGTCAAATGGGTATGCACAAATACCCGAAACTGTTGTAACACTCCAACCCAACAGAAAACTGGCAAAGAAGTTCCCCTGCAGAAACAAAAGCAGCTTTCATTAAAGACTACTAATGTGCACACCCAAGTTTGGGTCATGATTCGAAAATGTGTTTCCAAAACCTAGGAAAAAAATCAGAAAATATGGTTGTGTCCTCAATATTTTTATTATCCAAAAACACGTTTGGTATCTGCTTTGAATTTAAGTAACTGCGGAAGAAGCGGATGCAATGAATCGTATCTAGATCATGAACCAAAACCACGTTACATATTCAAAATAATGGTATAAACTAAGATGGTAGAGATCATCAAATCGAGTTAACATTTGGCCTAAGCGATCTCTTATTAGGTCGAGCAAAATGAAAAAAGGAGTAAAATCTTGAATCTTATCACAGTATAGATGTTGTGCCTATAGAAAATCATTAGCTATCCACAATACTAAGATTATGATATGGATTAACAATGTAGCATTTGAAGTTTCGTAAGATAGCATCAGAAAAAGAGTTCAAGGTATTACCTCTAATGATCCTACCAGAACAATGGGCTTCATGGTGTCGTAGATCCCGAAGTACATACCCCGATACAGAGTAATCCCCATGATTGAAACCCCAAAGCCACGATACAAACCTTTGATTCCATCACTTGACAGGGTCTTCCTGTAGACATCTACTATTCCTTTAAACTGCCTTTGACCACTGACTGGGCATTCCTTTGCATCAGTGCCTAGTCGGGTGCGGGCATAATCCAAATGATACAGAAACAAGGAAGTAGTTGCTCCAGCAGCACTACCAGAGGCCACATTTCCTGCGAACCACTTCAAGTAGCCATCTTTCTCTTTCGAGCGCCCAAACAGGGTCCGGAAATATCCCTTGAATGCGAAGTTGAAAGCCTGTCAACAAGAGAACATGCCTACTGATTATAGTAATCTTAGGATAATACTGAATAAATTGTGACCAAATCAAAACTTCAGTTTTGGTAAGGCAGTCAAAAGCTTAACTATGAATTTAGCATAAAGGCATAGACCCAAACCTTTCAATTGATCCTATATACGATATAACACAAACACAAATTTTTATTGCTAGAATTATCTTAACCATCAATTATAGACATATCTTGGACATTAAACATATATCAAAAAGTTGAGTATGTTGTAGATTGGATGGTAGATACAGTTCCCTCATCGTTAGGTCCAGGAGAGCCACTAGGGACAACTGACAGGCAATCAAACAGATGGTTCAAACACCTCAGGTTTCACACAAAGGTCAAACTAATGGATATCTGCCATTCACCCTATTAGCCAAAGTATTCTTTCATTTAATTTACCAGGAAAAAGATTTATCTAATTCAATGTTTATAGATAGCTGAAAATAAACTTCTATCAGTTCGACATTTAAGAATGTTGAGTTGTTTAGCAGACAACCATAGAGGTGCCGCAGGGAGCATTGGCAACTAAGTAGCTGAGCTAGGATAAACATTTACTAGTCCTGAAAGAAGGATCAACAACTGAACATGCAAAATCAGTAGTTATAAATTAAAATAGCCATGTCCTGGACTCGGGCGATACAACAGAAACATGAATGAACCAAGATTTTTCTTATTAAGAGAATACCATGGTTACTCCATTTCTTTTAATTGGATTGACTCTAGTTCACACTTCACAATACATTAAGCAGCTGCTTAGGATCCCAAAAGGTCATGATAGAATGACAGAGAACAATCATCTGCAAGAAACTACAATGCAGGAGTAGAATTAATTAGTTAACCCAGAAAAGAAGATAGTATACTGGTCTTGCAGTGGCTATTGACAGTAGAGGAATTAAGGAACACTATACTCAGATTGCATTATTATGTTGTAACATGTTATTTTCTTCTTCCTCCCAATTCTCCTCAACTGCCCAAATCAAAGACATGTTTCACTCCAGTAAGTTATATACATTAATACAAAAAGAATGGTTTTGATTGCAAAACTGTCCTGTTCAGTGTGTTTATTAAGTTTATTAATTGAATAAAAGTGAAACTGATCACTAAAAACCATGAGTTTCCAACATGAAGCACCATCCAAACAAGTCATGGTTAGACCCTTTAATGGTTTCTGATGTAAATTGACATAAAACTTTGAAAAATTATAAGAATTATAATCCACCTAAAGATTGATCCGGGAACTCAATTCACAATCCAAGAACATCAATGCATCTGTGCTGTGTCATTGTAAAGGAAATTAATGTATCAGCGTTTTGAAGTTTTAATTGATATTTCCAGCATAAAAGGAGAACCCAATTCACAACTCAAAAAAAAAAAAAAATCAAACACAACAATCCTATTAATCAAGCACCAAGTTAGAGAATTCCCAAACGGAATTTATAACCACTCAAACCCAAATTTCAGTTAAAAAACGTTATAAAAAAAATAGAAAATGAAGCCTCCATTCAGCAAAAACAAAAGAAAGAACATTTGAGGAGAATAAAAAACTGATTCTACTATGAAATCTAAAGACATAAAAAGGCAATCTTCACACATCAAACAAAAATTCTAACAGAACCCAATTCGAAAACAAGAGAGA
>MVGT01001372.1:214988-229293 GCA_002174775.1 Macleaya cordata
AGAGACTGGAGAAATGGGTACCTGGGTTGGTAAGTAACGAATGACATTGGCTTGATTTCCTCTCCAAAAGGACAAAAAACCTTCTTCCCTAAAGACCCGTTTAAAGCAATCTTCAATACCATTATAAGGTCTCTTAAGATGTCCTCTCTTCAACATCTCTCCTTGATTCTGCAACAACAGCTTCACCCTCTCAATAGGCGCCGCTGCACTCTTCGACACCGCCGCCGCAAACCCACCCATCATTAAATCCGCAGAAAATCTTTCCGACGGTCGAGACTTCGCCATCTCCCCTCTCTCTCTTACTCTATCTCTGCAACAAAACCAGAGATATAGAGAGAAAGAGAGAGACAGAGAGGTGAAATATTCTGNAAAAAAAAAAAAAAAAAAATGGTTAAAGCGTCGTATCAGATTTACACGAACTTGTTGGAATTGTGATTCACGGTTCCGTTTCGGGTTTGGGATTCCACCTGCCTCCTCTCCTTATCTTTTGTCGCCAGTTCGCCATCAAAATGGGTGCGCTTATTAGTATATTTAATTCAATATTGCCCAGCACGTGCTGACACAACTACATGCGTTGGATGTAAATCTTTTAAGGTGTGGCCGCCTACATCTTAGCGCAACACAAGCTGAAATTCCACATCGAGAGTTTCGAGTGATCACTTTGTGTAACCAACCAAGAAAAAAGATACTTATGAATGTGAGCAGTGACGAAAATAGTGCGGCTGTGTTAGAATGGGTTTTTTCACCATCGTCACTGCTTCGACGAAATCTGCGCTTCCTGAGCTCATCATTTTATTCTTCAATGTAGATTGAAAGTACTTTATATTTTTTCTATTTTTTTTTTAGTCAAATCTATGTTAGATTGAAGTATAATTATGTGCCAATTAGCACATGTGATAGTGTATGTTATTGTTGAATGCTTTCTTTTATTATGTTTGGATGGGTTGAACGAATCTTTCAAAATGAATCCCGTTCTCCAACTCAGGTACTCCATTCCATTCGTTTGGATGCTCGGAATCATGTTTCATAAGGTTGTTATTGATTCAGACTTTAATCGTCAATTTATGGCGGGATGGCGGGCACAGTTTTTCTTGTTATTGGATGAAACCTTCTGCAGGTAATGTTATGATCAACACAGATGGTTCCCTTTTGTCTGAAGTAGCTGGATATGGTGCTATTATAAGGGATGAAAGTGGTACTGCTTTAGTAGCTGTTGTTGGACGGTCTCAACCTAAAACTGTTATCTTACATGAATTGCAAAGTTTAGAGGCGGGTCTTTGTCTAGCTGCATCTCATGGATTTAGGAGATTTCATGTTGGTACTGATTCGAAAATCATTGTTTCTTGTGTGACTCGTGTTGTTGATCCTCCTTGGATAGCCATTCCCATCATGCGCTCAATTCATCGAATGATCAAGGCACCAGACTTTTTTAAAATTCAACACATATACCGTGATACAAATAAGGCTGTAGATCATCTTGTCGGGATGTATCCCTCTGCTGAGTTCTTAGAAATCATTCCTAGTTCTTTTGCTAAAGATTTAAAGAAGATTGTATTTGATGACAAAAGTGGTAAAGTTTATGAAAAATGTAACTGATCTCCTTTTTTGATTAATCTATTCGTTGGGGTCTCCTTACCCCCGCTTACCCTCCAAAATAAAATTACTAATCTCAATAAAACTAGATTCACCTTGACAATAATACGGGTAGAGTGTATTTTTGTTAGTTGTCGTGTTATTTTGGTTTGGGTCTCCTTAACCCCGGCGTGCCTTTAAAAAAAAAAAAATCATCAATGTTGAATTCCTGGGCTAGATTGAGGTAAAATTATGTGCCAATTAGTACATGCAATAATGTATGTTTTTATTGTTGACAGCTTAAACCTAAGTTCAACTCCCCTTAGCATCGAATTACTAATCTCATTAAAAACATGTTCACCTCTTAAAAAGAAAATCGGCTGCATCTTCGTCATGGCATGTAGTATCACTGTAGAAGGATCGGGGTTGGATACTAGAGATCCGACTGGACCGACCAACTCTTAAGCCTAGTTAGCCCGGCCCGATCAAAGCCCGGGCCAGGCCCGTTGTAACCCCTACTTTCCAACAGTTTATCATCCGCCGTCCACGGAAGCACCCTAACCGTTTGATACAAAATGCCGGTCCGTCTCTTCTCAGTTTCTTCCCTAAAACCCTACTTTTACCGCCAAAGTTCCAAATCAATTTGTTGTTTGAATCGTGCTGTGTATTTGAGTTCGAAAGGTTTATCTTTCAGTCGCGGATCACCAGAGCTTCGTCATTATGTAAGCCTTCTCTTTTGTTTTTAAAGTTTTGATATTTTGAAAATTGTTTAATTTACTGATTAAAAAACCCCGTTTAATTTATAGAAAATCACCAACTTTGAGACTTGAAATTGCGTTTCTGGACGGAATCGGTTGTTTCCCAAAGTGGGGTTGTCGAATTTATTACGCTTATGAGCACAGATTTCTTGGATTTAGGGGTTCATTTCTGTTAGGGTTTTTATTACCTGAAGTGCTTCTTAAATTTTTATCCGATTTTAGTATGCATGTAGTTGGTTAATTTAATAATTTAACATTTTCCCTTTTGATTCTACAGAAAGATTTCATAATATTCACAAGATTTTTATTTATTTATTTATTTATTATTATTATTTTTTTTTGTAAATGTGGAATATATAGGGAAAAGGTGTGGCTTTTGATATCTGCAAGATTATAAGTGGGGATCCTTTGAAACTGGAAGCTGATTTACATGTACCTGAAAAAAACAGAGAACAATGGAAAGAACTGGATTGCTCAAAGAACAGTTTGAATCAATGTATATTGAGGAGTGGCATGGTTCTTCTAAAGAATTACATCAGTTACACCGATCAGGTGAGGACACATAGTATGGAAATATTGTAAATGCTATCCCAATTTCTTGCTTTCATGAAAATTTAATTTCTGGGTCTTACAATCCTGTATATCCTCTGAATATAGGTTCTGTCTTGGACTACTAGAAGGCATCGGTGTATGTAGGTTTTTGTTATATTTTGGAAGCTTGATATGCGGAAATGATGCTTATGGTTTACAGAATTAATTTTCTCATATTGTTCAAAAAATGGGAGTAAAATGTGGAAAGAAAGAGTTAGAGGAATTATTGGTTGTTCAATGTGAGAGTTATTTGACATAAAGTAATGTATTTCATGCTAGAGGACTCTACTGGCAACATGCAATAGCTCATTGACTAGCATAGTCGCTAGCTTCCCTTGGTGCCACTAGTACCAAGGGAGGGTTTGTTGTAATTTCCACCCCTTCCTTGGTACGTTAAGGAGTCTAGCAATTGCGCTAGTGAGTGAGTTAGCGTGAATCGCTAGCACGCTTCGCTTGCACGTTTCGCTTGCACGCTTCTTTCATGTTATTTAATGTTAGAGTCGAGTTATTTAATTTTAAAGTTCATTACATGCCAAATATACCCCTCATTAGGAAAATAATTTATGATTTTGATTATACATTTTGGTTATGGAAAAACTTATAAGAAGGGTAGTTTTGCTGTAACTTTCAAGTGGTACTGAATAAAATCCTGCATCTGTACCCTATTATTATTGGCTTCACATTTTCTCTATGTTAATGGTTTGCAATGTTCAATTTGTTTGTAGATCAAAATTATAAATGTATGCCGAGAACTTGGACTGGGTCCTGCAGGCTTCTATCAGCCGGTTTTCAGAAATGGAGCAAAGTTACGTCTGCAGATGATGTGCCTTGGCAAGAATTGGGACCCACAGACAAGATTGTATGAAAGACGACGAAAGGATGGTGTCATACCTCCTTGTATCCCAGACGAATTCAAAAAGTTGGTTGAAAGAGCACTCCAAGATTCCCATGTCCTTATTAAGGAAGATCTCAAAGAAAGCAATGCAGAAGACATACTTCCTTGGATGCAGCCAGACATCTGCATAATCAATTTCTACACCAACACCGGTAGACTTGGTCTCCATCAGGTACACCGTCAAATTTTTTATGAGAAAATAACTTATTAATTTGAAGGTTGGAAAATTCATGAATCATGACTGACAATCAACTTTGTTGGTTATTATACTCAAATCATTTGTGAAATTTTCTGCAAATATTTAATATATTTATGAATTTCAAATTTTCTCTCTAGTATTATGATACTGTTTGGTTATGTATTCCCTCTCATGAAGAATCCATGACTTGGCTGATTTGTTCCCATGGATCACGCCTGAACTCATGTTAAATTTTAATTTCTGTTTAGTTACTAAAGCAACTGGTATGTTCTCATAGAACTGGGACTATCTGTTTTCATTCATTTGAAGGTTGTATTTATCATTATTTGCTAGCTTCTTGGGAAGCATTTGTAAACCTTTCATTCCAGTCCATGGCATTCCATTATTGAGTTCGTTTTTAGTGGTTAGTTTTGTAATTTATAGGTAGGGAAAATTTTCTTTCCCTTACTCAAATTTCATATACAGGGAGAAATACCGTTAAGTTGGTCCCGCTAGTTCTAGTTTTATTGTAACCACTTGATTTCTAAGCCTTTTTTCTCCTTACTCCTATGCTGATAGAAATGAAAGAAATAGGTTGGGTGGTCTGGAACTCCGGATCACCTGATTAAATTGGTTTTTATCTTATTCTCACAAGCATCTTTGATATTTCCCAAAGTCTCATTATGCTTTTTATGACACAATAAGAAAATCCAACGATGGAATTTTGGAGTTTGTTATCTTTCTAGACATAATTTTTGTTTTTCTCCTTCTGTGGCGTATTACGAGCCTTTCACAAATAAGTGATGATCGCAGTTTAGTAAATTAAGAACTTGTAAAAATTGTTGAAGTCTACCTTGTAGAAACTAGAAAGAATTAAATTTTGACTTGTTATTCTATGTAAATATATATTATTGAATCTACAGATTAATTTCTAATTCTTTCTCGATTTCTTTCTACATCACACAGGATAGGGATGAAAGTGTAAGGAGCCTTCGTAAAGGATTACCTGTTGTTTCTTTTTCCATTGGTGATTCAGCAGAGTTCTTGTATGGAGATAACAGAGATACTGATAAGGCGGAGAAGGTTGTATTAGAGTCTGGTGATGTTCTATTATTTGGAGGTAAGGCAAGACATATATTTCATGGGGTATCATCTGTTTTCCCAGATTCAGCTCCAAGGGTTCTTGTTGAGGAAGCAAAACTCCATCCTGGCCGGCTCAATCTGACGTTCAGAGAATATTAAGGTGGCATTTGGTTTGGGATCCGGATACAAAAATTCAGAAAAAACACGTTCGGTTAGGTTCTCATCAGAAATGAGTTTTTGGATGCAATCCTGTCCTATAAACATCCCCAAAGTCTGAAAATGAAAAAAAATAGTTCGAGTTTGAAAGGCCTTCTTTACTTGTCTCTCTTCAGGAATCTCCATCAATTCGAAGAACCACTCGACTAGAATACGAATATATTCGAGGAGAGCCTGGCTCCCATCTTGGGGATGATCAGCAATTTTATTTTTGCAGTAAAATAGAGTTGTACTTATATCAGGGTTTTGGGTTTCGGATGATGAGGCTCAAAACTTGAGATAGCAAGCAACAAATCCCCACTGGCTCAAAAAATTACAATTATTGCAATCTAATCAATTCCTGCTTGTATTATTTGAACTATCCTAAATACTCTTTTCCAAGTAAACCTTGACAATGCTTATTCAAATATCACAAAGCGCATGAGCTGAATGTTACAGGCATGATTATACAAGGCGCATCAGAGTCGTAAGACTAATAAGTCGGGTCTTTGAATCTCAGGACATACTACAAGACGGGAGAAAAAAAATCTTTAGACCACGGTTTTATAGTGTGGTCTAAAATGTTTCAATATGTGGTCTATTGGCGTGATTCAAAGGTACACAATAAGGACCACAGTCAAACCTAAACCACAGTTTTGCTTCAACCAGTGTTCTAAAGTAATCCTTGGACATCTGTTTGTGGGAAACTTGTTTCTTACCAAAAAAAAGGCGGAAACTTGTCCAAAAAGTAAGACTTTAAACCAGTGTTTTAAAAACCGGATCGGACCGGCCGGTTCAACAGGTGAACCGGTGACCCAGTCAAATTTCCGGTTCGGGTCAACATTGACCCAGTAATTTTCTCAAAAACCGTCTTTTTAAATGTGAACCCGACCCGGCCGGTTGAACCAGTCAATTTTTAAACCGATTTTTTTAAGTTAGAAGTGTTATAATTTTTTACATTTTACAAAAATGAACTTACTGGGTTTTGAACCTAGGACCCTAAAGTGACAAACCTCCTACCATTAGATTGTTGTCATTATAATAGTATAATTACTATACAACTAATTGTTATTTAAGAGTTTTAGCATTTCCCAAAAGACACTTAACCCACTGGTCAACCCACTGGTTGAACCAGATTGACCCAACCCACTAGCTTTTCCGGTTCGATTACCGGTCCTGTTTTTAAAACTTTGCTTTAAACCACTAAAACTGTGGTGTTTAATCTGACTAAAGATTACCCAAAACCGTGGTCTGAAGCTCTTTTTTTTTTCTGTCAGCTTTGGGGTACCTATTCAAGCTCAAACCTGAAATTATTAAATTTCTGAAACTATTAGAATATCAATTTAAATTTTTTTCACAATACAAATAAGATTTCACATTCAAGAACCAAAAATTACAAAAACCACGATTAGTATTATATTTTCACAATACATAGTAGGTTTCCCATTTTGAAGGCAACCTTTCTAGAAGGATTTCCAACACTCTACTGGAGGAGCTCAAAACTCAGAGGTTAACGTTCTAATTCCATCAAACTCATCAGTAAGAAGTATTAGTAGTCATTGCTTTCTCTTTGTTTTTGCTGTAGAAGCTACTACTACCCTCTAATGGTGGTCAATCCTGAAAATATAAACATGCAAAAGAAAAAGCAAATCAAAACCAGAAAACAACCAATAAAAAGAAAGAAAGTAATGTGGTTTTTAGGGATAATGACCAAAACATCCAATATATAGTTTTTTTAAGGGTAATCCATTTAGAACACAAGATTTTCAATAAGACTGAAATACCTTTTTTAAAGTTTTTTGAATCAGTTTAGTCCTTTTCAAACCTTTCTAAATCTATTTAGTCAATTCTTTCCTGTTTAATGTTTCTGTTTTACCCTTATCATATTTCTCAATTACTTTTGTGTCTTTTTCAAACTTGTACAACTATACAAGAGAGAAAGTTAATTATCTTTTTTATTTTTAAACTTCAAAATGTTATATCTCTTAAATTAAAATTTAGATTTTGACGAAATTCATATATTTGGAAAGTATTTTTCGAGATCTTCAAAACTAGACCAGTTAAGAATGGTTTTTGAAAATTTTTTTTCGTGAAACTCATGCAAAACGTTTTTGCATGGTTTATGTAAAAATATTTTTGTATAGATCTACAAAAATATTTTTGCATATGCTAAATCATTAAGTGAAATATTTTTGCATAGACCTATGCTAAATCATTTGTGAAACATGATTTTGCATAGATCTATGTTGAATTTTTTCTTCTTCTCTCTTCTTTCTCTTTCCTTTCTTCTCTCTCTCTCACGTCCCTCTCTTCTCTCTCTATCCTTTCTTTTCCTTCTTATCAGACCTTTCTCCATTTCTCTCTTATTCTCTTCTCTCTATCTCTTATATTTACCCTCTTCTCTATGCAGATCTATCTCTCAGTAGTGATGGTGGAGATGGAGGTAGTGATGAGGTGGTTGTGACGATGATGGTGGTTGAGATAGTGGAAGTCTTTGCAGTGGTGATGTCAATTGTTGCAGCGGGTACTTGTGTGTGTTTGTGTGTGTATGGAGAGAGAGAGAGAGGGAGAGAGAGAGACCTCAGAGATTGAAAGAAATCCCGAAGGGAAGAACAGGTAGAAGGGTAGATCTGTCCAAATTTTATTTTTGGACTAAATAGACTCATATAAAATTTGGTGGACTAAACAGATGGAAAAAAAGTCATTTTGGGCCTTTTGGTCGTTCCCCTTTTTTGTACGGTGACGTTAAGCCTACCGAAAAGTCCAAAGAATTTTCTACCGAAGGCACAGTTTACGGTGGATGCATATTACTTTGGGATGGATATGAATCACGAGTGTATGTGAAAATAGTTCTACCGTCGGATTAGCTTTTGGGAGGAAATTATGTAGGATTTTTTTTGAGATCTAGGGTATACGGGACTCTTAGAGCACCCGACTTGTCCCTAGGGTGTGGGCAGACCTCTCTATCTATACACAACCTTGGTGTAATCTTATTGTGGGAGTGGCCATCAAGAAGAATTGAACCCTCAACTTCTATTTTGTGTGGTGATCTGTCTTATTACTTGGCCATCTTCCTGATGGTTAATTATGTAGGATTTTGCTGTAAGTTTAGTATTATCTTCTTCTTTTTTTAAATTTTCTTTACCTATTAGATAGAAAAAAGGACAAAGCTTGCAAGTATTTACGATTGTCGAGATCCATATTTGTTAATGGCTTTCACAAAGCACTAATCCTTCAATACAAATAAAATGAATTAATTAGAAAGTGAGTCAGTTGGAGTTAGTGTTGGGGTTATGCCCTAAAAACAACATGTTTGACATAATGGTTATTTGGTTTATCATTAAGTTAATTTATCATTTTTAACATGCATGGTGAGATTAATAATTTCGATGAATTATTCATGTAAAAGTGTTGTATGTGAGGAGAGATATGATACATTAGTAAACACTTAGTTCATAGTCTAAATAAACTACACGTTATTGGGAAGACTATAATATACTGAAGTCGATCACGTAAGTGATGTGATGTATCTCCATCACAGAAGTAGAGACTTCTAGACTTGTATATTGATGTATTTGGAATACATTGAACTAGATCGTTGAAAAATACTTTATATATTATATCAGCACATTTAAAGTATTTTACACTGCTTTGGATAAAAGTCCTTAATTCTGAGAATATATATATACCCTGCATGTGGGTCACAGTTGTTTTGTTTTGCAAACAGTGAGGTCAATCGACGAAAAACGTGATCCAATATTCTGAGCAAAATGGATGACTGTAATCTCATAGTAGGATTATAATATTCAACATGAAATCCACTTCAAAGATATTCACTTAAATCAATGCATGAAATATTATTCTAAACTGGCCAGTGATCTTCTAAAATGTTTAGAAGATTATTAGAATAAATATTAATGTCAATGCATTTGATGGTTAAGGGTAAATAATTAATTTCTCCATAGAGCTGACTTGTAAATGTTACTAAGCTAAGGGGTTTTTACGAATATCAGAAACTGTGGAGGGACTGTTTATAAATTAAGTAGTGGGAGGGTTTTATATTAATTCTACTAAACCTAGAGGGTTCAATTACAAGTCCTTGGTGGACCAACTTGTAATTATTATTTTAGTTCCTAATTTTATAAGAGTTATAAAAGGATTAGGAAACTAAATTAATTAGCTAGTTTTAGTGGGACCCAGTTTAGATCTAATTAGGAATGGAACTAGGGTTAGGTTGGCCTCCCTTATATATATATATAAGGGAGGGGCGATTTTTAGAGGACCACCCCTCTAAAAATCGTGGCTCCCATCCCCTCCCTCTCCATCTATCCTAATTACTTCTAAACTAAAAACCCTAGCCTCCATTGTTACACAAACTAGGGTTTGATTTTGAGGAAGAAGGAGAAACAGTTTTGAAGATCCGTTCCGTTGGATTGAAGCAGGAAGATGAGAACTTCAACATAATGTCTTCATCAATCAAGCTTCAAAGGTAACAATCCTCCAACCTTCTTAAGATTCCTAACAGCGATTAAGAACTATATGGGATTCAAGGAAATAGTTTTAAACTAATTTTAATTCCGCTGCCAGTTTAAATTTTAAAAACCTAGAATCCCTAACAGTTAGAGCTTAATTCCGGAGATGTAATTGATTCCACTAGCTTAATTCAAAATTGCATAGTACCGTTTAAATTCTGTTTAAATTTTCTTTTCTTTTTAAAAATTTTATTAATGTGGGGATGCCCGCAAACAAAACGTGGAGATAGAAGTGATAAAAATGAGATTACTGAGTACAAGATAAAAGTGATAAAAAGTTAGGTCATCCAATAACAACAATCAAATATAGGTCACAAATATCTATACTATATTATTATAGCTGAAGCGTCTGACATAACAATTTTTGACATCCACGTGGCACTCTATTCTTTCAGAGTGCCACATCATAAGAAGTACTTCTTTCAGACTGCCACATCATAAGAAGTACTCCATGTCACCGTCTTTACTTTATTGTCTTTACTAAAGCACCATTTTAAGCATAAAATAATTATGTAATGTTTCTATGATATTGTCATCTTAAAGCACCATCTAAGGGAATTTCTTATCTCATTATATCATTCTCCATTTGAGAAACGTTACAATTTACCAAATCTATATAAATAAGGAAATAGTGAATTCAAGACAGATGTGTCACCCTCTCAAAAAACCTCACTCTGCCTCTCTAAAATCATTCTCTTACCAATTAAACCACCATAATTACATTAAAACTTTTTAATATAATAAAATGATACTAATTAGAAATCATCACCATTTATTAGTATAATATGTTACTATAGTCCGTTACTATATTCTAGAAAAAAATTTGAAGATTTGGCCAAAGCCTCCAAAACTAGAATATTTTTGTCCAAAAACTCCACAAACATTTAATAATAGCTAAAAACTCCAAAATATCTTATTACACATGCAGAACTTTTCTTAGACATTTTTACCCTTTTCAAGACGAAATTAACCAATTGTTAAATGAATTTTATTTTAGGAAACTTATCCATTCACCCTAAAAATTCTAAAATTATTACAAACCACCTACCACTAATTTCTCTAAATTAAATTAGTTTTTGAAAAACCTTGAGATTTCTAGAAGGAAAAAATCACAAACCATTACAAAATTATAAACTTCATTTAGAAAAAATTTTGCAAAATAATATTTGAAACAATGGATCATCAATAAAATCAAAATAATCTTAAAAAGATAAATAAATTAATTATGCAAAAATCACTTTGCACATGCACAAAACCTTTATTGCAAAAGCAAAAAATAATTTGCATTGGAAAAAATGAACTTTATTTCCATAATTTTGTTTGCAAAAATAAATTTTATTTGATTTGTTTGAAACTCAATAATGTATAAAGACAAAAAAATAATAATCTGAAATCATAAAATTGGGTTTTTTAGCAAAACAATATTTGAAACAATAGATCATCAAGAAAATCAAAATAATCCTAAAAAGATAAATAAATTAATTGTGCAAAAATCACTTTGGACATGCACAAAACCTTTATTGCAAAACTAAAAAATAATTTGCAATGGAAAAAATGAAATTTATTTCCCTAATTTTGTTTGCAAAAATAAATTTTATTCGATTTGTTTGAAACTCAATAATGTATAAAGACAAAAAAAATCATAAATCACATAAACACAAACATTAGTTGCAATTCGAAACAAGCTTACATGAAAAAAAAAATAGAAGTGAAAAAACAAATAAGCTGCCAAATTATGCACAAATAATTGCGTAAACAATTTAATTTAACGATTCATATAGAATTGCAAAAATAAAAAAGAAAAAAATTATAATAGTTTACAACTACTTTGCAAATTTATATTTGAAGAAGAGCAAAAATGATCAATAAAAAAAAGATAAATCTGGAATCCTTACTCTTTCTTTGAGGAAACTACAATAAAAAAATTTCTTCGTCTTCAACAAAAATCTGGAAGAAACTCTGTTGAAGAACAAAAAATAAACAACAAAGAAGAATAAAAACTATTTAAAAAATAAGATATTGTTGAAGATCTAGCAAATAATCCTCTAAGATTTGAAAGATTTCGATTTTGACAACTAACAATAGTTTGAGATAAAAAAGGAAACCAAATTTTCAAACAAAAATTGAATCTAACGTAAATCAGGGAAGAGAGAATATATGAGAGTGAAAGCATGAGTTAATTTAGGAAGGGTAAATCAGTGATTATAAAAATAAAAAAACCCACACGTTTAGTCAAAGTTGGGTAAATAGATATTTAGATAAAAATTAAAGAGAAAAAGGTAAATACAATAAATAAAATTGGACTTTTGGATATTTGTAAATGTTTGTGGGTTTTTTGGTATTTAGCATTAAAAAATGGGGTTTTTGAGCAAAATTATGGTAATTTATTTCCATTTTTTTAAAAAAATCTCTTAATATCCGTAACTCCTTGATAACATTCAAGTTCTAAGTTAAGAATACTTTTAATTCTCATTAAAGCGTCAAAAAGCTAATCCCTTACCAATTAATTAATTACTTCACAAAATGAAAATATTTTTAGAAAACTTTTGATTTCCATAAAGCATTACAAACTAAGCATTCCTATTTAAATAACATTTCCTCGATTCTCACCAATTCGATAGTCTAGAGAGGAGACTTCAGGGATCTCATTTTGAGAAATTTGCTTGCAATAGCTAGATTCAGTTTATATGATCTACACCATTAGGAGGATGGCTAAGTGGTCAAGACGCTCACCTCACAAAATGGAGGTCGAGTGATCGATCCTCCTGATGGCCACTCTGACAATAAGATTTTAACCGATTGTGTGTAGATAGGGAGGTCTGCTCACACCCTAAGGACTAGTCGGGTGCTCTAAGAGACCCGGATACCCTAGATCTCAAAAAAAAAGTTTATATGATCTCTGTCTATAGATGTCTAATTAATAGACAATATGGTAGCGTATGGAGAAAATAGAAACTCTTGATGGCAATGTTTGAAGAGTTCGAAGAGATAATGTAAAAGTCACGATTTATTTGAAGAGTAGTGCTACAATGCACGCACTTTTGGGGGGATTTACATCCCTCCCTGAGGTGGACGGTGATCCATGTCTTGAGGTTTGGGGAAGACGGAATTCGAGGATGTGATTCAAATCACGAGGTGATAATAGCCTTACGATGGGTTTGGGGGAAGAAAATCCCCCAAAATATGCGTACGGTTTAGCATTTTCCTTATTTGAAAGTTGACAAGGTATTTCAAACACTAGTTGTAATTTAAAAGTTGGACTTATGGCTATTTGAGCATTTATACATATGAAGATATGAGCATACTGTTGTAAAATCCTTTTTTTTCCTTTTTTTTTTTATTTACCAGATGACCTATTCAATATTATATGCAACCTCATGTCCAAAACATCATACCGTGAAATTATTTATATAATTCGTAGGTAAGATCAATGGTCACCGGGGAATTTTATCAATATAAACTTAAAATATCATTAATCTTTCAATTAAGGATACTGCTATTGGGACCACCTGGCCCATTGGGATACGATCTTGAGTTTTGGTTATGATATTTTTTTCACCATGTAGATCATCTTCACAAAAAATCAGTTCTTTCTGAAATTTCTAACCTCATTAAAAGTTGATTGATAATCCTCACCGTTGATTTTCAAACAACTTCCAAGACTGATTTTTTATGAAGATGATATCCTCACCATGTAGTTTTTACAGGTCACAAAAAATCAGCTTAGTCCAAAACTTCTTATCTTCCTTCATCTACATAGTGAAATTTAAAACCGTAATCTTAAGGTCGTTATAAGTTTTACGGTGTTAGAAGTTTTCGAATGTGATTAAATGGTGAGTATTTCATCATCACCAAATATCATACTTAGCTTGGATCATCTCTATGTGAGTTTTACAAGCAAGTTGTGTAAAATAGACCACTCAATCACAGCTAATTTGTGATAATTTTTCTCTAGGATAGATAGTAGAATAGTTTATTTTTTTTTATGAGGATGATCTACAAAATGACGATATTATCTTTGCCAAAAATTAGCACTTGGATCACGTACAAGCTATCTAAAAAACCGTATGCATTATATATTTTTTGATCCAATGACAAAATGATATTGTGTAATATCTTTTATTTATGGGTTTTTTTAGCAAATAACCCTGTCAGGTTATTGAAACTAAGAAATAACCCTGACATTTTGGATATTTCTAAAATGACCCTATCTTGGACGGAATCGTTAACTCTCCATCTTGGAGCCCACGTGATGGTCACATGACCATGTTAAAGTACTTAAATGCCCTTATTTTAACCCAACCTCTCCTCACCTTGAGTTAAGGTTAGTAATGGGACACGTGGAGCAATCTATGCGAGTTTCACGTAGACGATGCAGATCGGTCCATATTTTGACCGTTATGTGATGTTCTTCCTCATCCGATTGTCTTTATAATCTATGCATTTTCAGCCTCTGAACCAGTAAAAGTCAAACTATAGCCAAATTATTATAAAAAAAAAA
>MVGT01001372.1:232916-283893 GCA_002174775.1 Macleaya cordata
TTTAGGGCCCGTTTGGTTCGCGATCCAAAAATTTGTTTTCAAAAACTAATTTACACTTGAACTAAACTATATATTGTATCACATCTAAAATTGCATTTTCACTTTACTATAAAATCTTATATGATTTCACTGAAAACACATAAAATAACTTTTTTTTGTTTTACAAAATCCTACATGAATTTATTGTAAATCCTAAAATAGTTTTGGATGTAGTACAAGATGTATATTATTATAGGTGTAAATTAGTTTTTGAAAACAAGTTTTTGGATCACGAACCAAACGGGCCCTTAACTTTTCTTATCCTTACACTAATGTGCCAGCCCTAAGCAAAGTTTAGATGTTACCATAGCATACGAATTTTAAAAAAACTACCTTAATTAACTTTCCTAAAAGGCTGAAAATATATACGCTAGCCCGGGTTAACGGAGAATATTGGCCGAAATACTGAAAGACCTTCAAGCTTTCAACTTTTGAAGAAGAAAACCATCTCTTCCATTTTCAGATTTTCTTTTTTAGTGGGTCTTTTTTGTCTGTCAATACTACTCAAGTAGCACCACCAGTGCGTATGATCATTCCTCTTTCGATGAACAATCCGCAGCTTCTTCTCTTTTTTTTGTTGTTCTGACACCACATGTTAATTTTTCTATGGGAGAACGACTAAAACACACAAAATTTAGAAATACCTGTCCAAAAACTCCATGAACTTTTTAAAATAGCCAAAACCCCCAAAATTCTCAAAATTAGATATATAGACGTATTTGCCCTTATTAGATAAGGAAGAAACTAATTTTGACCAACTCCTAAATTTGGTAATAGGATATATTGAAGCATTTAATTTAGATAAGGTATTAAATCTTTTCTAAAAATATTCTTTCAATTAGATCATACTTAAATTAACCTAAGTTTTCTCCCTAATTAAGATTTTCAAATTCTGCCTATTATAGCCATAACCTTTATTTACAACACTTTTATGAAGTCATTTGCTTAATTTTATGGCTCATTTTTTGCCAATACAAAATTTTAAAATTAATTAACAAAAAATATAGTTAGTACAAAATGACTTAAACGTGTAAAATATTTTTAGCATATGTACAAAAATGAAATAAACAAGTCTAAATATTTTTTGTACAACCAAAAATGAAACAACGGAACTTTTATTCCCGTAATATAAAATACAAAAACTATAATGCATAAGCAAAAATTAATTTGTCAGTGAAAAATTTCAAAAATTAAAGAAACATAGAGTCAATGCAAAACGATTGACACGTGCAAAAATTTTGTAATGTTCAAATGAAGTGTAAACAATGAAGCTTCGATTTTAAAGATGAAAGTGGTTAAAGCGCATCTACCTTTAAAAGTCCTCATTATTTCATGTTCAAATGGGCAAAAATTATTTTTGCACAACAAAAAAAATCAAACAACGAATTTTTAAGTCAATCAATACAAATTGCAAAAATTGTAATGCATAAAAAAAATTTAATTTGATCTAAAAAAAATATATTTTGCAGGAAAAAAAAAACTCAAACACAAATATGATTCGTAACAAAAAAAATTGAGAGAATGGCCTTTTTTTATCCATAAAGCACTAGTGAAACCATTGTTTATTAACAAAAAAATAGTGAAATCAAAATATTTTTCTCTTTTGTCTTTTAGGTTAGAAAATAACAATAAATATAGTAGTTTATAGAAGAAAAAATCTTTAAAATATTAAGGAGATAAAAATAATTTTAAATAAAATAGAAAACTAATTAATTTAAAATTATCAATTAAGCACCAATTAAAGAATAGAATCTTATTAAGATATTATTCTCTAATTATGAAAGGGTAAACACGGAATTAAAAAAAAAGAATTATTGACTAGTGGGGTAAACATAAATTTTATCCCTTAAAAAGTATAAAATGGTAAAATAAAATAAAAAGGGGATTTTGGCTATTATGAAATATTTATGGGTTTTTTAGTATTTGGCCGTCAAAAATGGAGTTTTTGAGCAAAATTATGTTTTTCTATTTTATTTTATTTTTATAAATGTTGGTGGTGTGTATGGATAAAAAAATAGTGTTGGTATTTTATGCATTTTTTCTTGACTGAAAGTTTTTTTTTTTTAATTTTGTTCATTTTTCATTTTCTGTCTTTCTTTTGAGGGGCAAATTAAAAGAGTGTGCATGATAAACAATAGTGGATTTTAAACTTCAAGAATTATATTGGATATTGTGACATATTATCGAGAGTTGCAGAAAGAAGCAAAAAGTGGATCCCCTCGGAAGCGTAGCTTTTTTTTTTTAAGGAGACTGATGCGCAAGATACATTTATAAGAAGGCACATATACATCAAGAAAGACGTGTGAGAGATCATCTCCCCATAACTAAGAAACAGGTCACATGACTCTCAGCAAATGTATCCTTGACTTCCAGCTGAAATGCCCACGACATAGTAACGCTATCCATAGAAAACAGGTAAAATGGGACATATAGAGATTTGAACATGGGCTGATTTTTCATTATAATGCTTCTAACGCTATCCATAGAAAACAGGTAAAATGGGACAGAGGATTTGAACAGGAGGTTCACCAGCACCTGCCAAAGGCCTGGATCTGGTGAAATTTGGAAGCCCATTAAAGAAGAAGATTAGAGGGGCCAGCATCACTCAAGACCCTAAAACTGCCAAATTTAAAGTGTACGGGATCACATGAGAAGATCATAAATCAGTTCCCCAACTTCGGGCGTATAATGAGGCGTCTAGGCGGTGGCACTCTTTACTTTTTCCACCTTAAACACTACGGACACAATCAATGTTATATGTCAGCAGCAGCAGCAGCGGATTCATTAAAAACCCCCACCCCACCCCCACACCCCAGAAAAAATCAAACCAAAAAGCCCTAAAAAAAACCAAAAAAAAAGAAGCTCCCATAGATAAATACAGGTGATCGTAGGGTCAGGCTGCAATCATGATTTTATACGACTAATAATCCTCCTCATTCATTCTTATCATCTTAATTTGGAAAAATCTATTATACAGAATTCTTGTATCAAAAATTTGATGCACATCTTCACCTCTTTATAATTGTGCAACTACTCAATATTAGAGATAGTGGGACCACCTTAGAACCACATAAATGTAATGTAATGTGACCAACTTTTTAGAAAAAATAATTATTTAACATGGGAAAAGAAATTCAAAGCCTTCAAACATGTAGGCTCTACTTAGTATGCAAGCAAAATTGACATCTGCAATTATTTCCTGTCAAATCGATAAATCAGCTGATTGGTATGGTATTCCTCTGCTAGTTAGGATACCTATGGCCCTGTTTGTCCATGCAAATTACTACTACTATAGCTGTGGTAATTTGTATTCTGCAAATTTTTCGTCCATACCAAACATGGACGTAATATGACAGCTTAGAAATCACTAATGTAATGATCAAGTTTAGTTTTAAATAGGAATTCTAGTGTGTTGACATTTTGATACAGAATTTTTTATATTATCATCCACATTGATCTCAATCTTGATTTTACAATGAATGGTTAATCCCTTCCCCCATGTGATCTGATCAATTGCATTTCAAGCAATTGATCAGATATATATATATAGCTGTCCCTACCGGTATTTCATCTACCTTAAAACCAACTTTTCCAGCCCAGCTCATTGAAACCCTCCCTGATCATTTCATCAGCTGATGATCTCACTTCTACATACCCTCTAATGGCTTATTTCTCTAGTATTAACATCAACACCAAGTCATCACTTCTCTTCCTATTTTGCTTTTCCTTGTTTTCTTCAGAGATAACTGAAGCTTGTCATGAAATTGACAGAGCAGCCCTGCTTGGTTTCAAGGATAAGATCACCCATGATCCTTCTGACCTGTTAAAAACTTGGAACCAATCCACCAATTGTTGCACCACTTGGGATGGTGTCACTTGTGATTCCACCGGTAGAGTCGTCAATGTCACTCGCCCGGGCCTGTTTTCCACCGACGACTCCATATTCGATACGTCGATGACCGGAACAATATCTCCCTCTCTCGGCGACCTCTCCTCCCTTCAACTTCTAGACCTTAGTAACCTCAAGAACTTGAATGGACCAATTCCACCAGAACTCGGAAAATTATCACACCTTACTTATCTCTTCCTCAATACCAACCAGCTCAAGAGTTCAATTCCCACCACATTTCGAAATCTTGGCAAACTCAAAAAACTCTACCTCAGTGACAATCTTCTATTCGGTGTAATCCCGTCTTCGGTTTTTGAATCTTTGACATCGCTTATGGAACTCGGTCTATCCGGGAATTTACTATCCGGTGTAATCCCATCCAGAATTGGTAAGTTAGTCTTGTTAGCAAGGCTTGATTTCCATTCAAACAATCTCTCAGGTAGAATACCAATCACAATTGGTTCTCTCAAGAACCTTAAATCTCTGGACCTGTCCGAGAACAGGATATCCGGAAGCATTCCTCTGTCCATTGGAGGATTATCCCAATTAGTCGAACTATATCTCCATCAAAACAGGCTCACTGGTAGTATTCCTAGTTCAATTTCCAATCTAATTTCTCTTCAGTTCTGTAGATTATCCGAAAACAAGCTAACCGGTAGTTTACCGGCATCTATTGGCAAGCTCCCGAGCATTCAAAGGCTGGTTCTTGAGAACAACAAGCTAACCGGCAAATTACCTGCAACCATAGGTCATCTTACAAGACTAACTGATATGTACTTCTCAAACAACCGTTTTATAGGTAAGATCCCTTCAAGTTTAGGCAATCTTAAGAACCTTCAAGTTCTTGATCTCTCTAAAAATCATCTATCAGGTCCAATTCCTTCTCAACTCGTTAAGTTACAAAATTTACAAATACTAGACTTGTCATACAATCCAATGGGTCTAGTGAGCATACCAAACTGGTTCTCAAAATTGAATCTTTTTCGACTCTTGTTAGCTCGAACGGGGATAACTGGCCAGCTCCCAAAATGGTTTTCTTCGTCTTCAATTGGGATTCTCGACTTATCGAGTAATGGGTTAGCGGGGAAATTGCCGCATTGGATAGGAAACATGACAAACCTCTCATTCCTCAATTTATCTAACAATGACTTCCATTCAGCTATCCCCATTGAGTTCAAGAACCTCTCGCTTCTAATGGACCTTGATCTCCATTCAAACAAATTCGCGGGACGATTGGGAAACATCTTTTCGAAAACAACTCAAGAACCATTAGGTCATTTCAATTCTATTGATCTATCTTACAATATGTTTGTTGGTCCGATTGATGAAGACATTGGAATTCAAGATTCCATGAGCTCAATTGAAAAATTAGCACTATCTCACAATCTTTTAGGGGGAACCATACCAAAATCACTTGGGAAATTGAGTAGGCTGAGGATTTTGGAGCTTGAAAAGAATGGGTTATCAGGGAGGATACCGGCCGAGCTCAGCAATGCGACAGAGTTAACGTCGATCGTGTTATCGGGTAATAAGCTTACCGGTGGTATACCTTCCGGGGTACTAAACTTGGTAAATCTTGAAGAATTTGATGTCTCAATGAACAAGCTGAGGGGGAGGATACCTCCTCATAACACAACTATACCTGCCTCTGCTTTCAAGGGAAACTATGGCCTATGTGGTGCCCCACTTCCTCCTTGTAACACAGCCCAATAAGATCTTTGATAGTTAACAGCATTTGCTTTGCAATTGCTGATGGAAATAACTAATGAATAGATTGTTTTGCTTCACTTTGATGATTTGATTAGTTTTTTTTTTTCCACTTCACTTTGATGGTTTGATTTGAATTTCTTACCAAGGTTGCTGCATTGACCACGTTGACTTGGTTGACCATTGAACTATTACTTGAACTTGTCAATTGGAGAGAAAAAACGGTGTCTTACCCAACTAATAAGAGTAATGTTATATGGACCACATTACCTAATCAGATGACTCGCTAATTTAACTCCATACTTACTATTGAGACTAAAAAGTTATTTCTAATATATACCCATTTAGTGACACAAATCTGTAAATTAGATCTCTTAAACTCAACCACAAAATTTTGGCTAATCTGGTCATACAAGTACAAGAATAGAAGTTGATAAGGACCCACCCAACTGTGCCCTAAACTATGAAAGCCCCAAAAATAGTGGTTTTGATGGTCCATGTGCGCAGGATCTTAAAACTTTTTAATCATATAAACTTTCCCTATTTCTTTAATGTCTGTTGGATTGGAGACAGTAAGAATATTAAGTGTAACTGCCCCGAAATCCCACTTTGTTTCTTTAACTTCTTATATATTTTATTTTATAATAATTCGAAATAGAATCCATTGAGAGTCTTGATACAAGAGGGATCTCTGATACAATTAAAAAACAATGAAATGCTGGAGGGCCCAATGTACCAGCTGAAATGAACTCAGAGTTTGTTTTGAATGTGAATGTGAATGTGAATGTCAGTACGTCATGCATTTCATCTCGGGTCTAATTTTTGGGCCCTCTTGCGTCCTAAATGAACAACCCGTCCATAACCTACCTAATTGCTAGCAGGCTAACTATGTAGTCTCGTGTCTTGTTTTCACTATATCTGGCAATAAGTTAAGATCGACTTTAGGTGGATTGGGGGATTGATGTGTTAATATTGGTCAATTTAATCCTGACTTATTTATTAAATAAGTCAGTTTTTCAGAACCTTAAGCAAGTAGGCTGCATAAAAGTTTTAAAAGCCTAAATTTACTCTTGAGAATTGAAAAAATCTAGCAGGGTTTTGGTGGTTTCTTATAGAAAGATAAGAATTTTTTTTTGAAAAGCGAGATACTATATGATGATGTATGGTGATTTTTTATTCAAATTTCAATGGAATAAAATGGTTAATGTTTGGATTTAAAAAAAAAAAAAAAAAGAGTAAACCTAAAAGCTAAAATCAGCCTGTAAAGCAAAAACTTTTATTAAAGTAAACCTTTACTAAAGTTTACTTTATTAGATATATAGTAACAGACAGATAAACATCAATAATTATTTTTATCATAGTTAAGCATTAATAATATTTAAAAAACTATATATTTTGGCGAGTTGACCAGTTATCTACGGATAATTCGCAAGTTGACCCGTTTTTCGCGAGTCACAAAATGCTAACTCTACCTCTATTCATTTAAGGAGCGGGTAGAGTTAGGATAGGGTATGCCGGATCAATTTAGAGTAGAATTGGTGAATCGAGTCAGCTTTTACCAAGTTTAATTTTCACACAACTAATTACTGTATCTACATAACTTTTGACCGAATTATTCGTCGGTAATCAAGAACTATCAGTACAAATTTTATAAAATAAAACCTAGAACTATCAAACTAGTGTTATCAGCGGTATGGAGCCAACAATACAAATTTGAATAACTAATTAGCAGAGTTACCAACAATACAAATTTGAGTAACTAATGAGTTACTTTGTAAAAACTTGGCCTAAAATCTAAATCAGTCAAGAAGACAACGTTACATATACGTACCTGTGTCGGCTCGGTAGATTGATTCGGGTTAATTCGTTTGTTTTTGTTACATACTTGTGTCGGCTCGGTAGATTGATTCAAGTTAATTCGTTTGTTTTTTTCAGCTCACCAGCCGAATTGTACCCGTTTTATCAGTCGGCAGTGCTAGGGTTACAGAAAAAGCTACAGAATTTGGTATAGAAGGTACAATTTATGGTGAGATTCATATCACTTTGGGATGGGGTGCGAATTATGAGGGTATGTAAAATATATTGACCGTCGGATTAGTCTTCTATAATAAATTTTGTAAGAATTTGCTGGAACTCTAGCATTTCAGTTTATAAGTGAATACTGATTGAACTTTTGCCTATACAATAAAGTGATGTGGGACTAATTGTATCCCTTAATTTGTAATTTGTATTTTCATACTTTTTCTTTTTTTTTTGATCGGCAAAACAAACGAATCTATTAAAGAAGAAGAATATACATGAATATACAACCAGCTGACACCATCAGCTGAGAAAGAAAAACTTATACATCAAAATTCAAGGGGGTTCATAGACGAAATGCCTCCATCTCATAATGATACCATCCAAAGTTATATTCTTAAAACATTACATTAGAGAAACCCATCTGTAAGCCGTCCATTTGATGTTGATGATGATCTTTTCGAACTCCATCTCTTGGTCTCGAAAAACTCTTTGGTTTCTCTCAAGCCATACTGTCCAAAGTATTGCAGCCGGAAGAACTTCCATCATAGCTTTCCCTCTTTCCGTCATGCTGCTGAAATTCCAGCCGTACATCATCATCTCCAACGTGTTCGGGATCACTATCATGACTCCAGCTTCCCTCAAAAAGTATTCCCAGATCTGCCAGATTACTTCACAGTGTGGAAACAGGTGTTGATTTGTTTCACACCTCCTTTTACAAAAATAGCATCGATTTGGAAAGTTCCATCCCCTCTTCATCAAGTTGTCAATAGTAAGGACTTTGTTCTTCAGGGCTATCCACATGAACACTGCTACTCTTGGAGACCACAAAGTGTTCCATAAGAATTTTCCTTCACAATAGGGATGCTCTGTTGCATGGAGGTTTTGGTATGCACTTTTCACCGAGAATGTTTTATTCTTCTACCACTTCCAATTTCTTGTATCCTCCTCCTCGCCGTTCGCCTCTAATGATGTGCGACCATAGCTTCCAATCCAACGTCGGTACCCCATTGGTGTCTTGGAAACAAAAAGTTTCCTACCCTTGATTCAAACTAAAATAATTATTTCTTTATAAAAATAAAAAAACTAAAATAATTTTATTTAATTAAAGTATTGCGCCTAAATTAAAGGAGTACTCTCTACTTATCATCACACCTCGTTTACACTCTTGTGTAGGGCTATATGATAGTGATCCAATGGCTAATTTTTTTGTGAGAATGATTTTCCTGTCATCTAAATGACCTTCATTAAGGATCAAATATTTTTTTTAAAGGATATTGAGTTTCCCTAGATCTATATTAATATATAATAATGTTAAAAAAATCATCATTTGTTTTTCTCAAAATAAGTAATTACTCTTTATAAATTTTTTTAAAACAAAATAAAATTGTATTTTTGAAGCCAGGCGGCCCACGGACATCCGAAGATTTTTCCCCTATAAAACCTAAAAGAATCCATTGATTGAGATTTAATCTCAACTAAACAAAAAAACTTCAACACTCAGATAGAGATAGCCAAATTTGGCATAGCTGAGAGCCTCGTAGGGTTATTCTCCAAATTTAACATGATCACTGGATAACATTTTCTAGAGATTTAACCAGAAAATCACCGATATGGATGCCCTAAAGGATTGCTGATTAGACGACCAATAATAAAGAGTAGCTTTGATGTTTATAATAATCTGATCCACCAGATAGATACCATCAATCTTTTCTTCTTCTTTTTAATCTAATTGCTCTTAGATTCTTTGTTATAGTGTTCCACTCTTCCTATCGTAATTAATTAAACGGATGTTTACTACTTCTTCAATTATTTGAGTGAACAATACAAGTTTAGAGATTTTAACTAACGAGAAGATCATTGCTCAGTATCACAAGAAAATGTTAAGACGATGAAATTGAAGATGCTGGTTATTTTATGAAACCTAACTATTTCTCGTAAATAAGCAACCAAAGTAATAATGACGCGTAAATATTTCCTTTTACAATATGAGAAAAACACGTTTAAACTTCTTGAGGCATTACGAAAAGTCAGAGATGAGATCCAGACAAATATAAATTTAATAAAAAAGCAAACAACACTTTATTCATGCTTTGATAGGCACCATAGTGAGATCTAAGAAAAAGTGAACTACTAATTTATGCAACAATTAGACCCTAAGGAAAAAACTTTAAATGATATTTCAACTTTGTCTTCCTCAAAAAAAAAAAAAAAAAAACTTTGTCCAGATTATTGTCCAGCAAATGGATAAAAAAAACTACATATCGGAGCTTTTGGCCGTTTTCTCAATTTATAAAACTATTTTATTATAAATTTAACGATTTATAAGTTATACATATTATTCTTTTATCGAAATTCTACTGTATATGGATACGTTTAATACAATAAAAGAAGAGCCCCAATTGGACGTTTGGAACGATGGTATAACAATGACTCCGCGTTTCAGAAAATAGGAAAATGAGAAAGTTTGGCGTTAGAAAGGTCTCTGTTATTGCAGAATCATAAATCTGCACCTAAAGTCGAAGAGTCTTTTGTTGTATTTTATTAAGTTTTTCAAAATTTCCATTATGTTGTGTCCCATTAATTAATTAAATAACACCTCCTATGTGGTGGAACTCATCTTTGTCTCCTTTATTTTATTCTCTTGTCCCATTTAACTAGATTAGTTGTCTACACTCATGTGTTACAACTAGAGGCCCTTTAGTCCCACATTGCTTGAGAAACCTTTTGAAATCTTGTTAATAAGTTATTGGTGATTCTTTTAGTGGTAAGCAAGTATTAGAGGTGGGCCTCGCGCGCATGAGGGTAAATCAGCCCACGTTGGAATTTGGGGGCCTGGTCCGGAAACCCATTAACCGGGTGTGCGCCCGCACAATACGCGCGCAGGGGGCGCGTGTTCCCTACGCAGCCGGCTCTCTATGCTATTTACCCTGGAGTGATCACTGTATTTTCCAACATCTTTTGCTTTGGAAACAAGTCATTCTCTTTTGTTCTTAACAACAACAAGAGCAACATCTCTCTCCTCAAGTACAGCGTATACTGTTACAGTACAGTTTCTTCTTTACTTGCTGTCCCTTTTGCTATTTTTTTTTACGCCAAACTTCATCGCAATTTCTTCTTTTAACGGGAGGACGATGAATCGTCCAAGAAACCGTGGTGGGTATTCAAGAAATACGAGAGGTTCGCCTTCCAATAACAGATCCCATCAGCGCCACCATGATCATAATCATGTAAGCTTTTTTTTCTTTTTTTCTTTTTATTTTTTCTGGTTTTAATTTCCTTCACATTTGATCTCTATGAGAACCTTCAAAACTGTTTGAATTTTGAGTTTCTTTGTCGACTCTTAAACTTGAAATTTGATTCTATGGGTCGAATTGTTCAAACCCTAAAATGGCTTTTGTCTTATTATTAGTAGAAGTTTCTTGTATTTAGGAATTTGTTGTGTTTGTTTGCTGGTGGGTTTTATTACATGAAATACGCCATTTTCTAATAATCTTGTTCTATCGTGAGTTTGTAAATTTAGCAGTTCAACAGAGTGTTCTTTTTTTATCTCTTTTGATTCTCAGGAGAATTGTGAGGGAAATTAGGGCTACTATTTATATGGGTTTCTGTTTCATTCTAATTTTGTTATGTTTAGCCTTGAAGGTAACTTTTTGATTAATTTTCAGTTCTCTATTAACAACTTTTCTACTTACCAACAGGATGGGTCTTCAAGGGTTGTTCCCTCAAGCAACGACCAATCCTCTCCAATTAATGGAAGCCATTCCCAGGGACAAACTTCATTGGATAATGCAGAATTGGCTAGATACTCACCTAATACCGGTTTGGTATCCCAACAGTGCAATCAGGATCATGTAAGCCTTTGTTCTGGTTTTAATTGTGTTCACATTGATCTTTGAGAACCTTTGAAGCCAATTAAATTTTGAGTGTTTGTTACATCTATGAAGCTTGAAATTGTATTTATAGGTCTAATTGTTCAAAACCTGAAATGTATTCTTAGAACATATTTCTTGTATTTAGGATTTAACTTGTTAAATCCGAATTTGTTTCTTTAGAACATATTTCTTCTAATATGTATTCTTAGAACTTATTTCTTCTAATTTGTTTATTTTTTTTTCTTTTCTTTCTTTTTCGCAATCTGCTTGTTTTCGCTAATTTAGCAGTCAACAGAGGGCTCGTTTAGTTTTATCTACTTGAATCCCAGGGGAATTATTTAGAAGTTAAGGGCTACTGTTTGATGTTTTTTTTTTTGGTATATTTTTCATTCTTCCCTTTAGAGCCACATAGGTGACATTTTGATTAATTTTCAGGTTGCAATTCCCAATTGTTCTAACCACCAACAAGATGGGCATTCAATGGTTGATTGTTCCGTAACGAATGACCATTCGCCTCGTATTAGGAGCCCTTTACAGGTTCAAACTTCATCGGAGAATGCTGTAAGCTATAGTTCGAAAGTTATTAAGGGCTCAGATGGAATTGAACAACCATCAAACAGTGGAAGACATCAGAATAAGCAAAAACCAAAAGAATGGACTCCTAAGCCTCCCAACCAAAATAAGGAACCTTTTCTGCCTTCAAGTTCAGTTAACAATAAATACCAACCTTCCAAGATCAAAAGACATCAGCATGGGCAGACTTGGTCAGGGATTTCAATGGGCCAGGAAGGTTCAAAACATCCTGCTACACCGCCTTTGGTCGGTTCTTCCTTCCCTCATGATGAGTCTTCGTTAACTGTTTATGCTGGTAGAAAGGACATTCTTTCCAAGTCCGGAGGATCTCAGGATGGGCCAAATTTACCTGAAAGTGAAAGAACCGCAGGTTGTAGTTCAGAACTTTTAGAGTCCTCACCCACTGCTAAGAAATTTGATATCTGTGAGATCAAAAGTGGTGGTCCTGTGAAACTTAAGCCTTCTCTACTTTCGAAGAACAGAGAAAGACGACAAGAACTTTCGCGCACAAAGAATGGTCCTCAGCGACTTCAATTGAGGTCTGGGATGATTCTTTTGAAGAATCACATCAGTCACCCTGATCAGGTGCGATAACTCTTTTATGTTCTCCTAGAAGCTTAGAATCTATGTCTTCCCATAACTTGCTTTCTTTATTAGATATATGTTTTTTTGGTCTTGCAATGGCAAGTATGTATAAGATGGGTTTATCTCTTGACATTCATTGTGTGTTAACTGTTTACAATTTGTGTTTCTGTTTTGTAGCTAAAAATTATAAAAGTTTGCCGAGATCTTGGCCTCTGTGACGGTGGCTTTTATCATCCGGGTTACAGTGATGGAGGGAAAATGCATTTGCAGATGATGTGTCTTGGCAAGAATTGGGACCCCGAGAAAAAATTATATGAGGATCGACGGCTAATTGATGGTGCAGTGCCTCCTCCTATCCCGGAGGAATTCAAAAAGTTGGTCAAAATAGCAATTCAAACATCTCATACCTTCATAAAGGAAGAGCTCAAAGAAAAAAAACCAGAAGAGATACTTCCTGGGATGCAACCAGATATTTGCATTATCAATTTCTATACAAAAAGTGGCAAGCTTGGTCTCCATCAGGTATCTTGTCGATTTTTTTACTTAATGTAAGGGAGTTAGTTACATGAGTAAAGAATATGTAGTTAAGGTCCTGGAACTCAGAACTCAGAAGATAGATTTAACTTGCTTGCTGTAATTCTCATCAATCCATGAAGTTCGGTAAAATATTAAGGTAAATGCTTTTCATCCCACCAAAATCTATCCCCTATGATTTCCTGCATGATGTGGCAGCATCTTAAGATTTCACATTTAAGACTGTTGAATGTGTTTGATTAGATGCTGCCGCATCATGCAGTAAAGGACTGATTTTGGTGGGATGAGTAGCATTACTCCAATATGAAATTTCTGATGAATTTATTAGTTTTTATAAGTATTCATGATAAAAAGTATGCCTCTTTAAATGGCTTGGTAAGTGAGAGGACTGTGCCCATGTTTTCAACTAATTTTTGGAATCCTTCAATGTTTCTGTTCACTTACAAAAGAACCACAATGCACTTTCAACTATGTTGGTGTTGTTATGTTAATGAGTTTTCTAGGGGTTAGTGTTTTTCTTTAGTAACCAATATTCATCATTATTAGTAGTTATAAAAGCCTTTCTTGTAAACACTATTGATATGTTTTTTGTATCTAATATCTCGAACATTGCCTCATCTCTTTGTCCACCGGATCCCCTTTTGGCACTTCTTGGAGGCCATTTCTTTTTTGATCGGTAAATAATTGAATTGTATTGGTTCTGTAAGCAGTTTCAGCAGCCCTTAGATTGTGAATAGATCTCCTGGTTATTCCTTGTTATAATATCAGATTTGTGATGCTTAACTCTCAATTGGTATCTTGGTTATCTCCATGTCCTGTTCTTGTATAAGACCTAACAGTTCTTTACTGTGTATTTAGAACCCGAATTCATATTACCATGAATTCCATTTTGAGCTAAAGGGTATGCTTGAGAACATGGGATATTTCTTTCATAATTGATACAGAATACCATTTTGAAGAACGTTGTTAATTTCAACTTATTTGATTCAATTGCTTGATTACGGTTTGATTTGTAAACTTTCTTTTTTAATTATCTCTCTCTGTTCTGTGTGACGTTGTCTATATTTTTTCGTCCGTTCCAAAGGAATGGAATATGTTGAAATCTTAAAGTTCTTTTACGACTATATTTTATATTTTCATTACACAAGTCCACTCATATTTTATTAAATGATAAGAACCAGTAGAAGGTTTACTTTGAAATCTCTAAACTATAAGATTTTTCTATTTGTTATTAAACTTAAGAGTGGATCATGGTTTCCTGTAAGCTTGGTTATCTCTCTAGGAATTAATTCTTCCTTTTGCTTTTCATTGCATGACTTGTTTTTTCTCAAATCTCTGATGTTTGCATTGCAATTAAATAACATAATTAGGACTACACTTTTCTCTTTTCATTTCCATTTTATTGTCCTTATAGTGACGATGAGGAGGAACCTATAACTTTTAAAATCTTGTATGTTTATAATCTTAGAATCATTAGAGAAAATGGCCTCTATATGCTTCTCATTGCTTCTTTTACACCTCTAACAGGATAAGGATGAGAGCAAAGAGAGCCTTAATAAAAGACTGCCAGTTGTGTCCTTCTCCATTGGTGATTCAGCGGATTTCATATTTGCAGATCACAGAGATGAAGAGAAGCCAGAGAAAGTTCTTTTGGAATCAGGAGATGTTCTAATATTTGGTGGGGAGGCTAGACATATATTTCATGGAGTACCATCTATTGTTCCGGATTCAGCACCTAGCTTTCTGGCCAGTGAAGCAAATCTCCGTCCTGGCCGTCTCAATCTCACCTTCAGACAGTATTAAGTTAATGTCAAGTAATACCATTACACCTTTTTTCTATGTATAGTTGTAACAGTTTCTTATATAGATGGAGGATATAGTTTTGGTTTAGCATCCTTCTTTTTGTGTGGTTTCTCCATTAAGTCCAGCCCATGTGGTAGCATGTATGGTTGCTAAATGTGTTTAGTGCCAGTGAGAGTGTAAGACTCATTTACTGATCAGAATAGTGTAATTACATAGATTCACTTTTATGCTTAATACAACTATTTCTGTTCTCACAGTGAACCTTTGTTTTAAATTCGATGTCTTCACTGTCAATGAGACTTTGCTTTCATGGTTTCTAGATTTGTAGAAACAATCTGAAGATTGAATAACTCGCTGAGTTGCCCAAACAATTAAACCTAAAATGCTCTCCCACCGGATGTAGCAGGTGAAACAGAGCAGCACTTTTTTAGACTTTGTTTTGGATGTGTTTTGCATTTCATCAGGGTCGATATGTTGGAAAGAATTTTGGTTGAATTTGTTGGGTTGTTTAGCATTTGTCGTTTTCATGTAATACTAAATAACCATCGCTTGTTTATGTAAAAGATAACTTAGAATTTTACAAATATTAACAAAAGCACCATTTTATACAAGGGTCTCACACTCAAAGCAGGGATTTTGATTTGCAATTCAAACTATAGTTTAAACCTGAACTGCCAGGACGCAAATCATCTAAGAATCAGAGTTTGAAGTCTTCAAGCTTAAGAGCAGCCATTTCTTCATTGAACTTGGTCATGGCAGCTGTAGGGAGACAAACCAAAACCCTTACCCCACCTCTCATAGAAGGATCCAAGTTGCTTGGTGGCAAGAAAATACAAAGATCCACATAACCAAGTACATTCCATGGCACTGGTATCATATTCACTGCCTCCTTCCACCCAAAATCAACTTGTTCCAACAGACCCAATTGCCTCCAATCTGTTAACATTATAGTTGCACCATTAGATTGATCAATTTTTACTCCATCTTGATTAGCTTTCTCCAAAAACCCTAGCCAAGACCAGATATACTCACTCTTGAAAGCCATTTTCTTACTTTCTTTGATCATCTTAACAACTCGAGAAAGTGGGCTTTCACAAAGATCCTTACCCACCAACACTACTTGTGAGGCCACAAAAGCATTTCCATAATACCCATCAGGCAAAGGTGGATCTAACAGCTTTCTTATTCCAACAGTAAAACTAAGTAGGGTTTTTCCATCTAAGTTCAGTTTTAAAGCTCTAAATCTAGATCTCCATACAAAAGCACTCAAAACCTCTAGAGTAGTGAAGCTTTCACCTAAATCCTGATCACCACAACTTTCTCTTTCTTTCATCAAACCTATCTTGAGTCTCTTTATAGACTCACTATCAACATTAAAACATTCATGCAGAAGTTCTTTTGAAGGCAAATAAGGTGTTTTTGCCAAGGATACTTCACCTAAAGGTATCTCAACTATGGGCTCTTTAAAATCTGTTCCCACTATCAGCCTCTCCCTCTCCCAGACTGGTTTAACCAAGGGTTCAACCTCGCCGCTAGCAAGCTCGGTCAGGGCTCGAAAGAACTGAGCAGCTCCAAATCCATCAAAGACTGAATGAGACATTCCCAAGCCAATTGTGAAACCTCCACATGCAAATTTGGTCACTTGCATCATTAAAGGGTGGGATTCATCGGTGCCATTAACGTCGAATTCTTCATATATGAAATCTTTGCTAGTGTTGATATCGATTATACTGAAATAGTTAAGAGAAGAAAGGGTGCAATCGGCTTTTGCTACAACGAAAGGTACGCCTTCACCGGTGCAATTCAATCGAAGACGTTTATCTTGGTGCCTCTTGAGCTTTCCTGCTAAGGGATAGTAATGAACTAAGAGTTTAGAGAGAGCTTCTTGGATCAAATAAGCTGGGTCATCAAGTTGTCTAGAATGACTGTCATGAACTAAGCTGTCTTTGGCTTTATAAATATAGAGTGTTTTAGAAATGAATTCGAGGTTCAAATCGTTATCGAGGGTTGAGAAAGAAAGAGTGTTTGAAGGTGTGGGCTGTAAGGGTTTAACCAGTGTAGTTTCCACCCTTTGGACCTTGAAGAAGGGTGCAGGCTGATCAGGTTCCATGGCGAGTACTTATGGGAAGATGTAGGAAGTACTGAAAGTTTGGTTGATTAATTTGAGTTTGGATTCTCAGTGTTTGTTTATAATATAGCAGATGAGGGTACCTCAGAAGATCTTATCATCATCCAACAAAAACCCCATTATATGCCATTTTAGTGGGGATGAAGCTACTGATGATGGGACTTGAATTGGAATGGAGATATACTGATTTACCTGTCATGAAGTTGGACAGGTTGCCGAACTTCTTGATGGATTTTTTGGTGCTCATCTCTTGGACCCTCAGGGTTTGACTTATTTGAAGGTCATGGGTATATCTGTCCTAATTATTGAAGGTGCAAAAGATTGTTTCCCAAGGGGCTGATATTAGGGAATCTAAAAAAAATGGGCTTTAAATCCAAAGCCCATTTGTTATTGGTTAAAGGGAGTTCTTCCAACCTTACCAATTTTTGGGTTTTACACCCCACACCTACAACCATCACTATCACCATTTCCATCTTCATTCTCCATTCTCCACTGCCACCATCCCCACTCTAACGCCGCCACCACCACCACTACCACCACCACCATGAGAGAGAGAGAGAAATCTAAAAAAAAAATTTAAATCTGGAGATAGAGAGAATGGAGAGATCTAAAAAATAATTTTTGTCTGTGGCGATGGAGGTAGTGGTGGCAGTAGAGTGGGGTGGTGGTGGTGACGGTAGGGAAGATGATGGTGATGGTGGTACGATGGGGTGTATTTTTAGTAGGTATGGTTATATGAAGAGCTTCCCTTTAACCAAAACAACTTCCCTAAAATCAACGCCTTCTGTTTTACTACTTAAACAATATGGTTATTTTTGTCTTTCTCTAAAATATTTTTTTCCCTTTTTTTTTGGTTGTTGACGACTTACAATTAGAATACAACAAGCCCCCGTCCCGTGCAAGACACGGGGGCTTCTTTTAAAAAAAAATTTGAATTTTTTATTAGATAATTAGAAAATTTAGTCGTTTTAGATTGGACCATATGTTTATAATGTAGGTTTTTTTAACCCATACTTAAGATAGAGGATTTTATTAACTCAATAATAGATAATAGATTGGGCCATATGTTTATAATGTAGGTTTTTTAACCCCACACCTAAGATAGAGGGTTTTGTTAACCCAATAATAGATAATAGATTGGGCCATATGTTTATAATGTAGGTTTTTTTTAACCCACATCTAAGAGAGAGGGTTTTGTTAACCCAAGGCTTCTCCTATATATTACTAGCCCCCATATCCAGTGCAAGGCACGAGGCTTCTTTTAAAAAAAGTTTTGAATTTTTTTATTAGATAATTAGAAAATTTAGTTGTTTTAGAATTTTAATTTATATTTATAATGTAGGTTTTTTAACCCACACTTAAGAGAGAGGGTTTTGTCAACCCAATAATAGATAATAAGTTGGGCCATATGCTTGTAATGTAGGTTTTTGTAACCCACACCTAAGAGAGAGGGTTTTGTTAACCCAAAGGCTCCTCTTATAGTATATTATATATATATAATAGATAATAGATTCAAAATGACTTAAAATTAAGTAATAAACGATATTCTTTTCACTAAAAATTCTATAAAAATAATGTGCAATCATCTCACAGGCTTTTATCTCAACTTCTCTAACTCTTTCTTATGTTGACATGTGAATCCGTAATAGCAACGGTAGACATTAGTTATTCAAATATAGCTACGAGCTAGAAAATGGAATGGGTGAAGTTACGAACACCAATATTCAATATCAGTTAATTATCCGATGAATATGGTCTACTCCATTAGACCCGCAGAATTACATATGTGATATACGTTGTAGCGTCTCTTTCTGACAATTTAAATATTTAAAGCAAGTAGTTGTTAACATGGTATCAAAAGTGAGAGATTCAAAAAATGAAAAATGTGTAGGATGTTCTTGCATGGGAAAAAAATAGAAGTGGAGGACATGTTTTTTTTTTTTTTTTTTATGTATGGACAGTCCTCGGCATACGTTAACGCGATGTAAAAAGACGAAAAAATCCATCTGTTTAATAACGACGGTGCACGTTAGCAAACCCCAATTAATGAATTTTAACATAAAAATGGCCATAACTTTCGAAATATAAATCGGATTTGAGTAAAATTCGTTGGAAAGTATTTTTCAAGATCTTTAAAACAAGATCACACATGAATACTAAATTCAAAAAAAAAAATCCAGATAAAATCCATTTACCAAGCTATAAACTCAAATAATTGTATGCAAACTTTAATTTGCATACGTCAGTTAATTGAACTTGCATACCATAAACTACAATACTTTCATGAACATAAAAAAATACAAATGCTCAAAAGTATGTAAAAATAACCAATGTAAATTATAATTTACATTATTTTTAATTATACAAATTATAGTTTATATTGTTTAAAATGTAATTTTTTGACTTTTTTCTTATGCAATCTGGTTGCACAGTGACTTATAAAAATGTAGATGCTCAAAAGTATTTAAAATAGCCGATGCAAATTATAATTTGCATCTTTTAAAATGTAATTTTTTAGCTTTTTTCTTATGCAATCTGATTGCATATAGACTTAGAAAAGTGCAGATGCTAAAAAATATTTAAAATAGCCGATGCAAATTATAATTTGCATCGTTTAAAATATAATTTTTTTGACTTTTTTCTTATGCAGTCTGATTGCATAGAGACTTAGAAAAGTGCAGATAATTTGCATCGTTTAAAATATAATTTTTTTGACTTTTTTCTTATGCAGTCTGATTGCATAGAGACTTAGAAAAGTGCAGATGCTCAAAAAAAAATTAAACTAGCCGATGCAAATTATAATTTGCATCATTTTTTACTATGCAAATTATAATTTATATCGTTTAAAATGTAATTTTTTGGCTTTTTTCTTATGCAATCTAATTGCATAAAGACTTAGAAAAGTGCAGATGCTCAAAAGTATTTAAAATAGCCCATGCAAATTATAATTTGCATCGTTTTTTACTATGCAAATTACAATTTGCATAGATGTTTTTATTATGCAAGCAGTTATGGGTTTTCATAGACTAATTACAATTTTTTTAAAAAAATTTAGTATTGTTGTCTGGTCTCATTTTAGAGATCTTGAAAAATGCTTTCCAAAAATATAAATTTGACTAAAATCAAAATTATAGATTAAAAGTTATAGCATTTTTTATTTTAAAAAAAGCTTATTTTCTCTCTCTGCCACGTCATCGATCCTCATAAGTAAAAACAGTTAGAAGTATAAGTGTTTAGCAAAGAGAAGGGTAATTTATGTACCAAAATTTTGCAGTTTTAAAATAAAAGAAGGAACTAACTTCTTTCCTTACAAAACGTTAAAAAATAGGGATTAAGCTTGCAAAATAAAAAGTGCTTGTTCTCTACATGAAACGCTTATAAAAGGAGGACTTTCAGCCCAATATTATGTTCAAAAAAATCATTGGTTACAATCCTAGTGCTATTGTTGGGATAATTCGACACGTTCGCATTAAAAGGAAGTAGCAGATGAAAGTACTCTACCCTCATAATTATATGATATATATTGTGACACTTTTTGTAACAGTTGGAACATTTAGAGCAAGATGTTGTTATCAGTAGTCACTTAATACAGTTTCTTTCCACTTATTAGGCTTTTTAATCTTATCATGTGTGATGGGTGGTAATAATTATAAAAGCATTAATTGTTGGAAAAATTCAAATGCACTCAACAACAACAACAACATGTCAACAACAATTTGAAATTAAGATAAAAAGTTCCCTTATTCAACATATGCAGACGTGGATAATTATTAATGACCAAATCAAAAAGACCTTGGGTGGTATATCACATGCTCACAACTACAAATAGATAAGAGGGAAAGGGGCTGTATGATGGAAGCATGAAGACAGCATTATGTTGTTCCAGTCTTTATCCAATGGTTTTTTTTATTTTTTATTATCTTAGGAAAAAAAAAGTTAATTAGTGTATCTTGTTTTGATTTAGGATTTTGGGATGCCAAGTTTTAACAAAATTTGTTAGTAAAAAAAAATCTCGACCCTGATTGTAGGGTCTACATGGTGAGAAACTAAATGTTGATTTTTAGTGAGAATGATCAACGAGATGAGTAAAACATCCCTACCAAAAATCATATCGGCCGATTTTGGATCAACCCCTGTTTAGTGTCAGTTCCCCCCAGTGATGGGGTGCACTGCATTTAAACTGGGGGTAATTTATCCTTTTATGGGGTAGATTTAGTTTTATTGTTTTTGTTTTTTTAATGGGATGAACAACATCTAAATATAGAGAGAGAGAGAGAGAGAGGGTGAGACTCCACAATATGAAATAACTACTACCAGTCTGTCTCCAAAGCTTCCATTTCAATTTCAGTCGATGGGTTCGGTCCTATCCTGAACTGCAAGTTATTCTGAGACATCAGCCAGTGATTTGAGGTTGCACTTGATTAGTGCTTCAACAAAGTAGCAGGTCATCCACCACGAAAGACTCAATCACCAATGTCCCTGGTCTCCCATCAATGATCTCTGGATGGAGGGTGATTATTGAAGAGTAGTTCTGCAAAATCAAGTTTGTATTTGTACGTTTCATGTATTGGCTCAGAATGTATCGGTTCTTCAACTAATTAACCAAGACATTTGGTTGAAACAAGATTATAAATCTTGGTAATAATAGAGGAAGAAGTATAATTCATATTTTAAAAAATATACTTGAGATTCTCCACAATAAAGTCGGCTGATGGCAGAGAAGAAGGTTTATTCCACACTGGATCTTCATCTTCCTGCAAATTCATGACATAAACTCATTAAAAATTCCTGCAGAAACCAAAATATATCATTCACACAACTGTATATATGCAAAGTGACTGGCTTTACTTTATCGGCAACATCATATTTCCAACAGTTGCTCATCTGCAGATCAGGACAAAATAAAGAATAATTCAATTTCCCTACTTGCTCTTTGTCTGTGATTATTTCTTCAACATCCTGAATCTGATCAAATGTAGCTAGAAGTTTAGCCCATGTGCACAACCTAAAACTCTAAGATTAGGGATATGAAAATACTAGTGACACACTCGTTGATTTGTTTTTGTAGGATACATTTTAACTTAGATTTGAAACTTATCTCACACACAAACTATAATTCCTCCTGTTTTTTTTTTTCTTGGGGTGAACTGCTACATATTAGGCCCATAAAATAAGGGCAATTTTAACAATTTTTAAAATTTAAAATTGGGGTGAACAGACACTAAACGGGGGTAGATCCAGAACTACCCTTCTAAAAGAGTCAATTTTTAATAGAGCTAGCAATTTTAGAATGAAGTGATTTTTAGTGAAAATGATCTACAAAGTAAAGGGAACATTCTTAAAAAATATCAATCCCTAGATCAACCTTATGTGGGCTCCACATGCCACAGTACATGTAAAATGTACAAATAAGGCTATAAGCCGATCCGTGTCCATTAATTTATAACTCTTTGATAATAAAAAGGTCACATCGAGTTGTAAATTGTTCATTTGATTACTATATATCGAGGTGAGGTGACTCGGGTCACCTAAAATTCTTTCTGTTTTAAGTTTTCATGGATGCTCCCAATCAGATGGTCAGGATTCATTCAAATGGTTTCTGTTATACCCAAAACACGAGTTCTTTATACTCTCCAAAATGCCCTCACAAAAATGCACCAAAGACCCAATTCCTCATTGGCTACCAACATCATTTCTCTAGTAAACGAAGGGCAAAGTCGTGAAGGTCTACTTCTTTTCAACCAACTCCAATCATCCAAAGTTCAGATAACTGAATTCCTACTCTCAGCTGTTCTTAAATGTTGTGCAAAACTTGAAGCTCTAAAAGAAGGAAAACAAACTCACTGTGTAATATTCAAACATGGGTTCGATAGGGACTTAGTACTAATGACATCCCTTATGGACATGTACTCTAAATGCATTAGCATTTCAGAAGCTCGCCGGGTTTTCGATGAAATGCAGGAAAGAGATGTAATCGCAGTGAATGGTATGATCACCGGATTATGTCGATGCAATTCAACATCAGAAGCAGTTCAATTATTCCAAAGCATGTTGAAAAAAGATGTGGGTTCATGGAATTCATTAATTTCAGGTCTTGCTCGGAACTCGGAGGGTCCTAGCGCTCTTTTTTTCTTCCGAAAAATGCGATTAGAAGGAATGAAAGTCGATCTTATGACGATGGTTAGTGTACTTTCAGTTTGTGCAGATTTAGCAGCTTTGGTTAATGGTAAGCAAGTACATTGTTTGGTAATTAAACATGGGTTTGAAATGTGTCTTCCAATTGGGAATGCTACAATTGATATGTATGCTAAGAGTGGATGCATAAATGATGCATCCCTTTGTTTCAACAATATCACATTCAAGAATATAGTTTCTTGGACTTCTTTGATAATAGGTTTTGGGAAACATGGACTTGGATTAGAAGCCCTGAAAGCTTTTGATCAAATGGAAATGGAAGGAATTGTACCTAACAAAATTACATTCTTGGGTGTCTTATTTGCATGTAGTCATGCAGGATTAGTACAAGAAGGAAAGAAGAATTTTGAAAAAATGGTTCGTAAATACTCTATAACACCAATGATGGAGCATTATACCTGCATGGTTGATCTCCTTGCAAGAGCTGGTCGACTCGAAGAAGCACATGAATTCATCAAGAGAATGCCGGTCAAGCCTGATGCGAAGCTTCTGACAGCATTCCTCAGCTCATGTTTTTCGTACATGAATGTAGAGTTAACAAGGAGTGTTGGGGAGAAATTACTTGAGTTGCAGCCTGAAGAAGCAGGAGCTTATATATTGTTATCAAATTTCTATGGTCTGGTTGGAGATTTGGAAGGTGTTGCAAAGGTTAGAAGGTTGATGCTAAATAGGGGAATAAGGAAAGTGAAGGCATGTACATGGATTGAGATCAATGGAAGAGTTCATGTCTTTGAATCAGGAGACAGATCACATCCTCTCCATAAAGAGATCTATAAGTATGTGGAGCAACTAATCGAGAAGATGAAGAAAAATGGGTATGTGCCAAATACAAGCTTGGTGGTGCAGAATGTGGATGATCAGAAAAAGGAAGAAATACTTTTAGGTCACAGTGAGAAGCTCGCAATTGGATTCGGGCTTATCAGTACGCCATCAGGGACCAAGATCACAATTGTAAAGAATCTTCGAGTGTGTATAGATTGTCATGCAGCAACTGCATATATTTCGAAGATTGTAGGGAGAGAGATTGTGGCAAGAGATTCAAGTCGATTTCATCAGTTTAAAGATGGGGTATGTTCTTGTGGAAACCATTGGTGAAAAGCTAGGGGTTGATGGCAATGATGCTTAGACTATAATGTTTATGCATGAATGTAAGAATAATGAAGAAGAAAATTTTATTCCAAAATTGACATATGCCAGATCCAGTCTGTATGACATTATTCTGAAGGAATAGCAAATTAGCAATACAATAATAAAATTTGTTTACGGATTTCATTTCATTGCACCTACTGCGGCTTGGTTAGGCATTCCCAACAAGCTAGGGGCAGCGTTATTCATCATTTGAAACTTTCTGTCTGCATTTCCAAGGACATCCAGATCTTCAAACAATCTGTAAGGGGGAATAAATGCTTTCTGTCCAATTGCAGGATTAGCATTTCTCATAACTAACATGGCCTGTTCTTCTCCATACATAGCTGAACCATTGTTTCCACCTGAGGGGACTACAGCATAGTGTTGCAAAGTTGTAGCAGCAGGCACAGGTATGTAGGAAGCAGAAGAAGCATTTACATGATGCGCCAGAGATGTATAAGGTGTTGTCATTGCCAAGGCAATCTGACCGCCATTCATTTGAGCCGTTGCCCAAGGTGGGGGAGGGCAGGAAGATGAGTAGTTGGGAAATTGAGGTTGTGTTTGTGGTTGAGGATGAAATTGCGCTTGGACCCAAGGGACAACATAACTGCCATATGATACCTGCGCTTGGTTTTCTAAATAAGGCTGGGACCCGTAAGGATACCCATTTGAGGTGGGAGACATGGGTAATTGTTGCATGTTTTGGTTACAGGGTGATGGAGGTGTTAAAGTAGTGTTGGGTGAGATTGTGGTGGTTGATAGCGTAATGCTCAAAAGGTCAATCATGTCTTGTTCTTTCATGGTGGTCCTGACCGGCGGTGGTGGGTTGCTCAGAGCCAAAGCAAAGGGATTGGTGCTTGCGGTCACTGCTGGGGCCACTGATGTTGTGGGGATTATACTGTTGCTCATGTCCAATGAACCAGCACCTTCACCAAGTCCAGTAGACGTACTTTCATATAGGGTAGGTTTATTTCTGGGTTGCCTGCAAATGAATACATGAAGTTCTTCATCATGAATAAATTGAAATAAATCAAAGGTAATAATATTCAGGTAAGGAAAATTCAGCAAAAGTAGAATAAGAAAATAGAAGGGATTCCAGGTCTGCAAAGAAAGTTGAGCCAACTGATGGTAAAAAAAGATGGACCCACAAATCTTCTGGACTCTATCCTAATCGATTTTCTGCTACAATCATCTGGCTAGGTCAGTATTTTAATCTATTAGGTGGTTCATCACACGAAAAGTCTGAAGAGATTGCATGTGTGCACATGCAATGCTGTGACAACTACCTTGTATTTCTCTACAGAATAAGACCAACCTTTGAACTAACTGAATGAGATCATTCTCTTCTTCCTCCTCCTCAAGCTGAGTACTTGTGGCAGCAGCTATGAGTGCGGTTTCGGTTGCATTTGATTTTGGAGTGCATTCTCTTACTTCAGTTTGTCTGGGGCTCTCGTCTCTTACTTCAGTTTGGCTTAAGTCTCTTACTTCAGTTGGTTTGGGGCTCTCATCTCTTACTTCAGTTAGTCTAGGGCTTGAGTTTCTTACGTCAACTGGCAGGGGTCTACCAGAAGCCAGAGCATCATGTTTTGCAAGCAGATTATTGAGGCTGTCATTTAAAAGAAGGCCATGACTAAGGAGCTCGGAATCCCTGCCACATGGCACAAAATTGTTCAGAAATGAGAATCAAAATCTGCTAATAGGATAGAAATAGTTCCACAATCAGTACAACATCCTCCCAAATATTGTAAAATTAGATGCAAACAGTAAATGAGAAGTATTTCATAGTTCCTGATCATTATAAAAAAAAGGTCTCTCTTTACAAGCTCTTTTCAAATAAGAAGTAAGCTTCAAATGGTTTTGTAAGTCACACTCCAATCCCTTCCACCTAGACATGCATTTTAAGGACTTGAACCAGGACTAAGCCATCCCAGCGATATAGTCTTTTAACTTCGCAAACTGGATGAACATATTTAAGATGGTACCTACTATCTAGTAATCCATAATAAGGTTTACAGAAGTCTCACCCATCTGAATTTAGGAACTGGACAAGCTTTTTCTGGTTGGAGCGACACTGGTTGACAAGATCGACTATCACTTCATTTTTAATGGCCTGCAAAGGTAAGGCAATATGCAAAACTCAATTCAATTTGCAGATCAACTGCATGAGTAAAGCACATAGTAGAAACAGCATTTTATATCTGCAAGGAAATTTTGTAGTTAGCAAACTCATTGCCCCCTAGTTGGTTCATTCCCTGTTAGAGTAACCTCTCAACAGAAAAACCGAGCAACGTACAAAGATGATTTGTCAACTTGAGAGCAATCTGAAGTTTTGTTTTTATATTTTTTCAATAAGCATCAAGGGTCCTGTATTTGTTCCAACAGTTTTTCAGTAAAATCAGATAGAATTTTTCTGCATATGTTGTCTATACATCGAGATTCATGACAAACCCATGCTCAGTGGTTACCATCCAACGATCTAGGACATGAGACGATAAGAGTTAAGAACCTGACCTGTTCCTTGGGTTGTTTGGAGAAAAAAGGGTGAATGGTCTAGATAGAACCATTTAGATTAGCTGGTTATGAAGAATAAATCTGGCCGAGTTGATGTCCCTTGAGGGTGGTGCAACGTGTTTTAGTGTTATGTTTTATATATGGTAACTAGTGCATAACATTAAGAAGACTCAGCTCTAGATAATCTAAACTATTAGGTCAAGGTGCACAAGCAAATGAAGAAACATATTGCACATACCTCACAGTCGTTTGGGTTCACACACTGCAGCATCTCAGCTAAAAGATCCATAACACTCCTTATGGAATCCATGTTTGATAAACTGAAGTAACAGAACATAATCAAACAGAAGATACAGTGTGAGAACAAACTTAAGAACATAAAATCAGAACAAAGTGCCAATAAAAGAAGAGAAATATGAATCAGTAGTAACAACAACGGACCAATAAGCCAAGAAGATCCAAGTCAAATCCTCACCTTAAACTTTCCATTTCAGATGCCATTGCTTCATTTTTCTTCTCATAAGTAGATGTCATTGCTTCATCAAGCCTTAGTGAAGTATTCCTGGACATTTCAGAGCCTGCTTGAGATTCTCCCCGAGTCAGATATCTAACAGGGGGCGTAACTATTGGAGCTGCATCACGTGGACGTTCAGGGAATTGTATTCCGAATCGCTGCCATTATTACAACACTATGCATCAAACGGTTCTGTTTATGAAATTATGATTTACCTAATTATCTCATTATGTATTAAGATATCTGAATATGTGAGTTTCTTAGCTGATTGGATGATAATTGCAGGTTGTACAGGTTCATAAAAACTATTTTGAAGAGAAGCTGCAATTACAAGGTCAACTTGTTTCAAGTCCTTCAATGTGAGTTTCACAAATATGATTTTCATGCATCATGAATTCTAAAGTATAACCACATGTGCAGAATGACTTATAACCTATTAGCATGAATAAATTGACAAGAAAATGTAAATGTCTCAAATGGCAAAGCACTGTAGGATGGATAAATTGCAATACGCGCTTACCCTTATTTCGTCGTATGCCCAGTAGTACTGAGGACGTTTTCCATCAGCCCCACCAAATGCTTCTTGCCAAGTGTCTATCAATACCAAAATTTTATCCCTCACTTGCGTATTCATCTGCGGATATTCTTATAATCACGCTCAAGGAAAACATGCTACCAAAACGAATTCATAAAACAAAGATGAACAACAACATCGAAGAAAAGTACATAAGAGACAGTTTCTCATGAATAATATAGGATACCCGGCCGAGCATTTGAGATAAGATGTAGATTTTGTTAGAAATATGATCAAACAGATTAGGGAACACAAGGTAACTTATATAACAGATTTCAACAGAAATGTTAAAGAGAAAAACATCTGAAACTATTACCTGTTTCCTTACAATTTTAACCAGCAGGCGAAGAATATTTCGTTCGCTTATTTGTAAGTGCAAGTAATCACCACAGTTCTTCATCATTGTTTCCAAAAGCTAAAACAGCAAAAGTGAATTTGCAAAGAATTAAAACAAAACAACAGAAGTAATGAAAATCATAGATTCATTATCCCCAAGGTGATGATTCTAAGTATCAAAAGTCCAAAGAGCCTATCAAGTACATAAAAAGTAACCTAATTTTACATACCGTTAAAGCTAGAATTTGAACTTTTGGGCTCCTATGCTTTAAACGTTTCTTCAAAGCTTTGACCATATCTTTTGTTAACCTGATCAAAATTCAATCAATAAGATTCAAATTGAGAAGGAAATTGAACTACATTTCAAATTGATCAAACTTTTTTCTTCAAATTCCATAATTTATAGAACTTCAAATATTTTCATTAATTCTTGCATTACCATAAATTAGTATTCATAGAATCGCAGATAGCCATGTTCATATTCCAATCCGGACCGACCAGTAGGTCGCTCGTTGCCTTATCAACTCTAGCTGTTAATGATGTAAACATCTCTCTTTCTCTCTCTAAAACGAGTGCTTTTTCTTTGTGAATGAAAATTTTGAGATTAGTGATCACACTGAACAGAGGAATTTAAGAGAACAAATTTACAAACAGAACAAAAAAAAAAAGGGTACCCCGAAGAAAACTGCATTTGAAAAGGATCTATGTCTGTTTTGACTTTTAATTTTCATGGATCGATCTTTCTTTTCGATTCTTGTTTTCTGTTTTTAGACTTCCTATTTAATTTCTTGTTCTTTCAATTTTTTTTTTTTTTTTTCGGTTGATCTCGTTCTTTCATTTCTCTGGTTCACTCCCTCCCTCACTTTTACTTTCAAATTCTCTCTCTCTCTCTCTCTCTCTCTCATCTCTCTCTAAAACATGGACGAGATTGAAGAAGATAAAATTGGAGAACGAAATCCCCTCGCAAAATTCCTTTGACCGTTTTTGAATGGGTCGGTTCCAGTGTGGGTCCCAAGCTACCCTGAACCGGAACCAGCTTAATGCAACAGTTTTGGTTCTTATTGTTTCCTGTTCCGGATCTCAAATACACGGCTCCTCGGACTAGTTATAAACAGTTCCAATTGAAATTGGAAATTGGAATTGAAACCTATTACATGCAGGAGATTTCAGTTCCTAGTGGTTCCAGTACTAAAATATGTGGATTTGAAATCAGTCTAATCACTTCATGCTCCAACTAGGCATCGGCTAAATAATTAGAGCGCGGGATTGGAAGCGGCATCGAGAATGGGAGCAGCGACAAGGAATATTGGAGCGGCTATTTAAAAAATGGAAAATGCCAGAGAGTACGCATATTTTGGGGGATTTCCTTCCCCCAAACCCATCGTAAGGTCATTATCCTCTCGTGATTTGAATCACATCCTCGAGTTCTGTCTTACCCAAACTTTAAGGCATGGACAACCGTCCACCTCAGGGAGGGATTCTCTTCCCCCCAAATGTACGTACGTTCTAGCACTACTCTTAAAAAATTTCCCTAGTTCCGAAACCTTCGAAGCGTACGAGGGCATTGGAGAGCATGGTTTGGAGTTGGAGTACGAGGTTTGAGTGGGAGCGTCACCCTGCCCTATACCAGTTCTGGTTAAAGGTATCGGCCTTTGATGGGAATGGGATAAAAATGGAAAATTGTATTTTGTGGAGGCTAGAAAATACTTTTGTAATTAATACTATTGTTTTACATTCAATATTTGCTTAGAAACTTAATTATCAGTATAAAATGTGTATTTTCTCTTGTAAATTCTCTTTTTATTAATAAAGTTTCTCCTTGTTTGTGATAAAAAAAATGTAATTAAAACTATATCCCCCTATAAGTATTCTTATTTACAAGTAAAATATGTGATAAATGTTCACAAATTTTTCATATAAAAGTTATATTTTATATTTAAATTAAACAATAAATAAAAATAACTCATCTTTACTCATTTTTCACACATTTTATTTTTATTGATACAAATTTATTATATAGATCACAAACATCATTTTTTAAATAGTATCAAATTTTTTATTCATCACATACACATTTAAAAGATGTACGTGTGCCGTCAACTAGTATTAATAATGGCCCTGCTTGGTATGCAAGGAAAATTTACAGAATGCAAATTATCACAGCTGTGGTAGCGGTAGTTTGTATGGACAAACAGGGCCATAGGTATCCTAATTAGCATAGAAATACAATACCAAGCAGCTGATTTATTAATTTGACAAAGAATAACTGCAGATGCGAATTTTCTCTGCATACCAAGCAAGGCCAATATTGAGCACTAGATACAAAGAATTTCGAATAAATAAATAAAAAATAAAAGCAAATTAAGTAAGAGGTAATTAAGCTTCTATATAAACATAACAATTAATAACAATGTTTTGCAGCATCATTTTGATTTAGCATCGTTAATGGCATCAAGAATCACAATGAGAACAACAATGAAAGCGTAGTCGATATTCGGATGCACAGTCACAGTGAATGTGTCCTTCCCAAGCATTACGCTCTTTACCGTGTGTTTCTTGTGCATCTGCAAATTAATTAATTAATAATCGCAGTTAATTACAATAAACAAGTAATTAAATTCAAATTTCTTTTGAGATTAAATGTAAGATTTGCGTGCATCATATTTATATACAAAGTTATTTCTTGTTTGAAGTATCCACAACACTTGCCCTTATATATAAAGATTTTGGGATATATGATGCTTAATTGAGCGATGACGGTATTGGAATCTCCGGCATAGACTCTACATGATCGCTCCAACCAGCTACCTTTGATCTTGAAATCACAGACATCCTCTCTTGTGTTGGTTGCTAAGAACACATGTAATTTGGTTCTGAACTGAATGTAGGAAGACTCCTTTACACTGAATAACAGGTCCTTGGAGTTTTTGCTGTCTCCTTTGAACACTTGATACCTCCTATGTAGGCTGTTTATCTGAAACAAAACACAATGACATGATGAAACGAGTTATTTTGAATTTGAAGTGTTTACTAAGGAAACAAAATGAACCGGAACTATTTAATTTCCAAATCTCAATTCCATAATATTTCAATACTATAGTACTGGAATCAAAATCATTTATATTATGATTGATTTTGGTTCTAGGTACTTTAATACGCCATGAAACCAATTAATTAAAACAGTGTCAAAAGGAATTAAAAGTGCGACTTAAATATATTATTGATTCTTTTTTATTTATTTATAGTCTGTTTGGACAAGAGATTTGGGGGGAGGGATTTTGTGGGGACCAGGAATTTGGTGGAAAAATCATGTTATATTTTTCCTCAAAATCTCTGGTCCCCATAAAATCTCTCCCTAAAATCCCTTGTCCAAACAGACTATTACTTTATCAGATTATTGATTTTTTTTTCTTTATATTTCTTAATATTTTTGGATAGTAAAAATTAAATATTAAAATATAGAAATTTAAAATTCCCATCTTTTTTTTGTTTTGTTTTTTTTTTTTTTTGTAACACCAACTGGTGCGGTCCTCATTTTTTGAGGATGCACCATAGTGTTTACCCACCTCTATCCCAAAGATTTGAGGTGGGAAATCGCAGAATTTGAGGTTTCCTTGGAGTAATAAAAAAACAAAATCAAATTATGGTTTGTTTGGATGAGTGATTTCTAACTAGTTTTCTACCAAATTCGTCTCACAAAATCCCTATTTAAAATTTTCTATCTAAACAAACCACTATTTAATAAATTTTTTGTAGTTCAATAACCAAATTGGAGCCGACTTCTTGACACCCAAATTTAGAAGGGATAGTAATTTTCCTCATTCTAACTACAAGATTGCCTAGTGTTGCACAGAAAAGCCCACCTACAATGCATAGAGTGAGCGCAGATAAAAAAAATCACTTTAATCTGAGAAAATATAATGCGTTTTATCTAATGATGTCTGTATTTGGGTCATAAATTGGATAATGGTAGATCTAAAAAGTAGTTTTCATTTGATTAAAGGCTGAATTTTATAAGCAAATTATATTAAAACAAAAAAATGAAAATAATTGAACCTATGGTTTGTTTGAATGGGGATTTTAAGTTAGAATTTTGTAAAGACGAGAAATTTAATAGAAAACTAGTTAGATTTATAATTAGTTTTCAAATCAAATCTCTGATCCTACAAAATCCCCATCCAAACAAAAAAAAAAAAATTGAAAAAAAGAAAAAGAAGAAAGTAAAACCTTTTTTTGCATAGTCACAATTGGGTTTCTGGCGGCATCGAGTAAGATTCGGCGGTCACGAAAGAACGTAAACTCATCTTTGATATGGAAGATGATGTTTCCGTTAACGTCTTTAACGGCTAAGTTATCTGCAGTTATCTTCATAAGCTTTCTCATTATTGTGAGGTCTACGGGGTACGGTGCGCAGAAGAGTGGGCTGATAACGGCACCAGACGGTGGTGGACAGCTGCTTGGTTGACCCATAACATAACTAGAGCTGGGATTCAATATCGGCAGCTGCCGATAATTGTTAGGTACCGGTGGGTAGTTTTGTTGATTCATTACCGAAGGTTTAGTTACCTGTTGTGAATGGTTTAGATGAATCGTATTAATTAGCCTACAAAGAACCCTAGAACTAATTAAATATCTCTTCAAAGTTCAATCACAGCTTGATAAATATGAATTTAATTGGACAAAGTCAAATGCTAAGAGGGTGACTTGTTTGAATGAACATCTAAAAATCATATCTTTTCTTTTTGAATCCATCTAAAAATCATATCCATTGACAAGTTATTTATTAGAGAAAGGATCAAATGCCCCAACCAAAATACCCCCACTAAATTCCATTCGCGTGGAGTTCACATAAAGGGGATCCAAAGACTAATTTTTGGTGATAATGTTATCCTCACTTTGTACTTCATCATATCCGAAAATCATCCAATTCTAAAATTTCTAACCTCATCAAACGTTGGTTGCAAATTTGTATTAAAATTGAATCTTAAAAAAAGTAAAAATTTTAAGATTTTGATGAGGTGATTCGAGGGGGATAAAATTTTTAAAATTCAATGATTATTGGATATGATGATCTATGTGGTGAGGAGATCATTGTCACTAAAAATTAGCCCTTAAATCGTCATCGTCCATGTAATGGGCTACAAAAATTGGGCATTCTTGAGGTATTTGACCCCTTCTCTATTTATTGACCTTTTAACGCACGCAAATTAATGAAGGGCCTTGTTAACGTGTGCCTAAGAAGATTAATTTTGAAGTATTTTTTTACAAATTAAAAGTCTTCAAATTTTTTTATAGATAAAATATTATCATTATTTATAAAATGCCCACTAATAATCAGTTTAATCAAAGATATCTAACCCTCCAAGCAAATCATTTTAAATGTCAATTGTTCATTTACACTATAAAGTCAAGATTAAGTATTTTTGGTGCTAGAGGTCTAAGATTGAGCTGATTTTTTTAGATATATGATCCAAATAGTATAAATCACATACATATAAAAAATCATCTTCCATTTGGGCAACATTAAGAAACTAAAGTGCCGGATGTTAGGGCACATGTTAACAAAATCCATTAAGGAACTATGAAGTGTCGGATCTACATAGAAATGGAATATCCATTTCACATGTATTAAATTAAAATATTTATTATGGTTATTTAATTTGCTAATATTAAAATATATTGAAGGCCAAGTTCACATAAAAATAATCCAAGGGTTAGGTTTTGGTGAGGATGACGGATGACCTATTCATCATGTAGATCATCCTCCTCGAAAATCACATGAATCAAAAAAATTTAACCTCATAAAAAATTGAGTGATTTATTGATCATCCATAAATATTTTTAGATTTTAAACCAATTTTTTATAGGATTAGAAGTTTCTGAACATACTAATTTTCTAGGGGATGACCTATATGGTTGGGAGCTCCTTCTTGCATCCTTGTAGACCCCTACATCATAGTTGAGCACACATGGAGCACGTCAACATTAGGCAAAGTATCTTTGCTCTTTTTAAATACCTTAATATATTATAAAAGCAAATCAATTATTTTGACTAATTGATTTTGTAATCTATTTTAGTGGGGCATTTTAGAAATTCACACACTACAAAACAGAGGAGTATTTGCAACGATGAGTACATCATTACAAAAAATGATATGATTTTTTATAAAGATGATCTACACGATGAGCACATCATCATCACAAAAAATCAGCCCGTAGATCACTTCTATGTGGGCCTTACAAGGATTATATCCCACATCCTAACTCAATATTAAATATTTAGGCACTTTTAAAGGATTTTGATAATGTACAATAGAATTTTAAGAATTTTGGGTGGGTCACCCAAGTGCTTCTTGGCTCCGCCCCTGGTTCTTATAGTCTGTGACAGGTTTCCTAAAAAAAAATTAGTCTTTGACATGTAATACCTTGAAATTTTGACCCCATACCCTCGATATAAATTATTTTAAGCATTTGAACAAAAAATATTAAGTTTCGAATTGGCAATTTTTACTTTAGCCATGAATCTTATTTATAGGGTTTGAAGAAGAAGAAATGACCATTTGCTAACGGTCTTATTTGTGGCTCAAATGTGATCGTCAATCGCACTACAAAACCCCAACCGTTAGATAAATGGGGGCATTTTGGGCATCACGATGTGAGTTTACTCTAGTCTCTCACATTGTAAACCAAGAGGGGTAGTTTATTCCGGAAGCCACACGCGTGGCTCTAACACGCACCATTTAAAGATGGTTAGAGTTTTCCATCCAAAAAGGAACGAACGTCTAAAGCAATGTTTTAAAAACCGGACCGGACCGGCCGGTTTAACCGGTGACCCGATCCAAAAACTAGGTTGGTTCAACACCGACTCAGTAATTTTTAAAAAAACCGACCTTTTTTGCTTGAACAAGTTGACCCGGAAGGTTGAACCAGAAACCAAAGTGAACCGTCCAGTTTTTTTACTAGGCCTTAATGTATATATTTTAAAAAATTGCATCTAGAAAGGTTTGAACCTAGGAACTTTGAGTAATGAACATTTTTACCATCTAGGCTAGGTAGCTTTTGTTGTTTACTTTTATAAGCTTTTCTAGTTATAATATATTATTCCTGTTTATAATATACAATTCTTTAGTTGGTAATTTGGGTCAACCCACTGGTTGACCCGATTTGACCCAACCCAATGACTTTTCCGGTTCAATGACCAGGCCGGTTTTTAAAACATTGGTCTAAAGTTTTAATTATCGGGGGATGAAACACAATTTTGATTATCAATTAGGGGATTAAACCCTAAAATACCAAAAAAAAAAGGAGTAGAGAAAGAATGAGCTGAAAGAAAGAGTTTGAAAGTTTTGAAAAGGGAGAGAGAGTCTACGGCTCGCGGTTCACTAAAAAATTAAGGCACCAGAAATTTTTCATAAAAAAAGGAGAACCTCCAAAACATCCAATATGAATTTATTAGAGCCCATTTAGTCTACCATATAAGATATGAGTCTATTTAGTCCAAAAAAAAAAAATTTGGACAGATGTGTCCTTTGACTAACTCAAAGTAATCCTTAACAATGGTTATGTTAGCATCAACTACTTGCTAAATTTTGATTTTCACATAAAAATATAATAACTTTAAAATACAAATCAATTTTTTACGAAATTTATATTTTTGGAAATAATTCGTCGATATCTTCGAAAAAACCGAAATCTTTTCGAAAAATTCTCATTCAGCATGCATCGAATATCCATGAAAACAACATCCTTTCGACAGTCTATGCGATATACTCTACAAAATAAACCCAACGATATTTTTGCCGATTTTGCTTCAACCCCAATTCCAAAACCTGGTCATTTGTCTATTCAAATCATGCATAAAACTTCCGGGGGAAGACCCAAGAAGAAAATTTATCAGAGAGTATGACCTTGACAGAGCTATGGACCTGCAGAATAAGCCATCCATCATTCTAGAGCTCAAAAACATCATTCTCAGAAGTAAAACCCACTCATTCCTCCTTAGAGACCTTGAAAAAGAAGTTGGGTTTGTCCAGACTGGAATTTCATGGCAGTGATTGAAAAACATCCTTCAATCTTTCATGTCAGTGGTGGTGATAGAAGTAGATCACCCATTATGGTTAAGCTCACAGATAAAGCACAAAGGTTGCTGCAGAAGAAGCTGACGCTAGAAAGTTAATGGAACCCATTTTGGTGAGGAATCTCAGGAAGCTTTTAATGATGTCGTTGGACTGTCGAGTCCCTCTTGAGAAGATAGAATTCATTGAATCTGAATTGGGTTTGCCTAGAGACTTCAACCAGTCCTTGATTCCAAAGTACCCTGAATTCTTCTCAGTAAAAGATGTTAATGGGAGACCTTATCTCCACTTGGAAAGTTGGGATTCTTCTCTCGCCAGCACTACCCGCAAAGTAAAACTTCAAAATTTAGCAGCAGCAGCAGCTGAGAAAGACAAAGGCAGCTTGCATTTTACTGGGTATAATAAGAAAGAAGCCAAGGTCAGCAGAGATGGTGATTTCTTTGGTCCTTTTGCTTTTGAGTTGAATTTCCCTACTGGTTTCAGACCCAACACAAAATACCTTGAAGAAGTCCATAAATGGCAGAAATTGCCCTTCCCTTCACCTTATTTGAATGGGAGAAGATTTGAACCCGTAGACCCAAAAGCTAGAAAACGGGCAGTTGCGGTGCTTCATGACCTCCTCAGTTTGACTATGGAGAAGAGGATGAGTTCTGCTCAATTGGACGCATTCATGCAAAGTATAAGTTACCATGTAAATTGTTGCTTTGCTTGGTTAAGAATCATGGTATCTTCTATCTCACCAATAAAGGAGCAAGAAGTACTGTATTCCTTAAGGAAGCTTATGATGGTTCAAATTTGATAGAGAAGTGTCCTTTGCTTAAATTTAATGATAAGTTTGTATCACTTAGCTGTAGAAGAGATTTCAATGTGAGTAGTAATACTACACAATCATCTCGGATTGATTTATGATTTCTAAATATATTTTTATGCATATCTTTGTGTTTTCTATTAGTAGTGATCGTAGACTCGTAGTTCCTAATTGGAAAGTTGCAAGTCCAGTCCTACAGAATTGGCTGATATTGGTTGATAAAAAATTAATATTGTTTAATCTATATATGTATTGTATATTATCCTACTGCTGTTCCATTTTATAAATACTTTGTAAAGAATCTACTTTATTAGTTCTTATTAGATATTCAGGGCAAACTGATGAAGGTCAGATTCTTTCAGACATTATATCCATATATCTCCTATGTCAAATTGTTAGGAATTCAGAATAAGTAACCTAACTAATAAGGTTTTTATATCCCATGAACTTTTTTTTTTTTTTTAATAATTTCTCTGAAATATTTTCATTTCCAAAGAAAATGCTACAGAATATCACTTCCATTTTCTTTTCGTATATATTACCAAAATTACTCTTTATTTGACTCTACTTTCTTCACAGTAAATTTGACTGAAATGTTATGATATCCAGTTATGAACTGTAAACTTGTTAGCTGGAATATTTGGATGGAATGGAATGTAATGTAATGAAACCTATGCTTGACTCCTTTCCTTCGTAATTAGAGCTGTAATGGGCAACTTATGCCCAAAACTCTGCTTCTAATAAAAGACAAAGAAAAGAGAACAAGCTACTGTATCAGGTCAGATTTCTCTGCATTTTCAGAATCTTGATACATTTTATATATATATATACAACTTCCAATGACCCAAAATTACTAATTAACCAAATTTCAGCCTCAATAAATCCTTTTAAGTCTTATTGCTCTCTTCTAATGTTATTTATGTGTTCTTGATGCATTAAGAGTTAGGAATGTCCATATCCAATTTATGGCACCAGTTTTAAGCTTTTAGCTGGTTAACTTATTCACAAATAAATGACAAAAATTTTCATCCTTTTCCTACTTGCATATTGTACTAGAAAAAATCAAGTTAGAATTTATGTTGTTTCTAACTAATTTTTAGTTACTTATTAAGTTATTACTTTGGACTTGCTAATTTTGAACAATACTCGATGGAAAATCTGCATAGTTCTCAAAGAATTTCTGGTATTGTATTCTTCTCTTAGATGGACTTGCATAACTATTGTTTTGGACATGCTCATCTGGATAACATGATTGCATAACTATGGATTTCATACCAATTTTTGATTGGATTACCTATTGTTTTCATTTTATTACTCAATGAACATTTTGAATCTCCACTATCATTTACAGATATACAAAAGCCCTACGTCTAAAATTGAAAGTCCAGAAACATGTGACAGTAGTAATTCAGCATTAAAGAGAAATAGATTACAAAATGACGTACCTTCTTGGAAGAATGGCAAATTTTGACTGCGAGTCTTCAGTGGATTGACTCTGATATTCAGAAAACCAATCAATAATAATTTGGTACTTCAAACACAACAAAAATAAGTTTGGGGTACCAGAAAAAATTTGGTAGTGTAGTAATTTGCAGTATATGATCTAAATAAAATTGGAGAGAAAAAAGTATTTGCTATGATCTAAACAAATTCAAACAATTACAGTAAAACATTGGTTATCATTAAAAAGAGAACAGTAAAAAAAAAGTTACCTAGGCCGCATTCTTTGTAATTCAAACCCCTCTTTCTCGCATACTAACTTCGTTTTACTCGGAAACCTCATACATCTCTAGGCATCTAGTGATGGAAAGTAATGTCTGCATCGTTAATTTTATCCTTTCCTGTTTCTTGTCTGTAAACCAAGAGAAACAAAATCAGTGGAGATGACAAACCCTAGAATAAATAAAAACTATTACAGCAAATCCTACAGATATTTTGTGTAAAAATTCATAAGAAGATGGCTTTGTTTAAGTACTAATATATAGATATAGATTCATTACACGTTTACCGTGATAAGGCATAACTTACAAGTCTATATTCACACAACATGAAATAAGCAAAAGTACAAGTGTAAAACACATATATACAAGAGTTCAATAACTTGGACACTCATCAAGCTCATACCATTGGAATCTGGTGTCTCACCATCTCACAGCAACCGAGTAGCGTCTTTACATGTGAATACAAATGCATATCAGTCGAGAACTAAAACTCTAGCTCATCATTGATGAAACATTGTGAGACTGAGACATCACAAATTATAGATGATGCCAGCTGAAATTTTCGGTTTAAGCATACTGTTCTAAGTTTCCCTATAGAGATTTAAGAAATAATCAAACTGTTACTCCTTCAGGTGACCTCCTATGCACAATGGACCCATCATATATAGCTCAATCTGCTTCTGCTCTAACTGCCAGAATTCATTCCTTGTGCACTTCTTTGGTCAGCATATACAAAAATATTAGCGAAGAGATGCCATGATAAACATAACCATTCTTGATTCTATCGGAGCATTTAGGGATCCTAGGAGTCTTGATAGATTTTTTTTTCATGAAGGCTGTGCTTGATGTGAACTTTCATGTGTAAACTCTGAAGGAGGGCAAGATCATGGTCGTAGATATTCAAGAACTTCGAATAGCATACTTGCATAGTGGTCTGGCTGGATGTTGCTTGAAGGGTCGTGATGATCAGATACGTATATCTTTTTTCATTCTTTTAAGTTGGTATGTGCAACTGATCAAAACCAAACGAAACACACACCCGACACACACACGGAAAAGTAAATAAATAAATAAACGGAAAAAAGAAGAAAAAAAAATGCAACGAGACATGAAAAGTGGGTCTGTACAAAGTCACCAAGGAGAAATGCAAAATATCTGAATCTGACAGGACACAGGGTCGGTCTTGCAGCCTGCATTTTGCCATGTAAACAGAAAACCCAAGCAAGGAGTGATGCATTTTTATTTTTTTTTATCATAATATAGTTAATTTAAACATCCCCCATTTGTTGAAAGCATAACAAATTGGTCTGTACTGCTTATACTCCTTTGTGTGATTTCAGATACGGAAATAACCACATAAAGTCCTTAATACAGAAATCCCCCAACGCTCTTGACATTGCCAGCCCTGATGTTTCCTCATCTGGTAGCCAAATTCTATGCACCTCTGGTTCATCATGTAAACAGAACACCCGTCCGTTGCCATGCATTATCTGCTCAGCCTCCTCTGTGAAAAATGTCAGCAGAATTTGAGGATCCAAAAAGGGGAGAGAATTAACAAAGTAAATTTGGATCAGAGTCAGTGGTCAACAGAAAGTGATAAAAGAGCTTAGGAGATAAGTTTGGCTTGAAGTCAATTGTAAGTTAAACATGAACCAGGAGAAAAAAAAAAAAAGGGAAAGATGAAGAAGCTCAACGAATCAAAGGATAAGTTAAATGTTAAAGTATAAAAAAAAAACTACCCTTATTCTTAACTCTAACTAGTAGTTCACTCTCTTCCCCTGCTGGCACAATTGCAGAGTAGATCACCAAATGAAGATAAGAGTCTGATCCATTAAGAAATGCAGGTTTCATACTGGGTTAACAAACAGGTCGGACCCGGATCACAGGTGGGTCAGACATCCAGGTTAACAATGTTCGAACCGGCTGGGTCAGTACGAATTTGGTCAGTTACAGTTCGGTTCAACCCAGACTCAACGAATTTCGAGTTCAATCGGTATTTTTAAAACCCTAGCCAAGTATTCATCATCCTCCCCAATAACCGTGGGATGATTCACATCATCCTGAAACCTTAGCTTTAAAGAAAGTGAACAATACAAGCATTCTTCATGTTGAGTAACAAATACTAAAACATAAAGCTAGAAACAGCCAAAGCATGTTTGACTATGCAGGTTCTTCATTAAACTGTTTAAGGCTTCTTCTAATGGAAAAACATGATCATCTCAATCATGACTCTGATACCACATGATGGCATAGTAATCCTAAAGCGGGAAACAATTAACCAGCCAAGTCTTTATTATCATGCACTCACATTATTCATAAAAATAAATGAATCATACCTTTTAAGTTTTACCGCTGCCGATTCCTGAGTGTCTTATGCTCCATGCTTCTTCTTCTTCTTCTTCCTACAAAGCGGGGCTGGCTGTCATCTTCTTCCCCAAATGCACACCAAGACTGTAACGGCGAGTTGCAGACCGATGGGTAGCTTATGCAATCAAAAGTTAGGGTGCAGTTGATGAACCTATGTCTCCCAAAAATGACTTAAGTATCAATCCTCCATCACAAATGATTCCTGTGTGTAATATCCTTCATCAATAAGATATTCCCAAAACTCGCATTCAATGGGCTCAAGGGCAGACATATGAGTAGGCTAGCCCAGGGTCAATTTGCAAAAGTATTTTCACATATAGAGCTCTCCTCGTTGGTTAGACCTACTATGGTGCTACCCTATATCGATAGAACATTTTGGAACATCTGTCAATGGCTCAATCAATTACTTGTTCGGAATGCTAAAAAAAAAAAGTATTACTCAGTCAAGAAATTATTACTTGCTCTTTCTTCAGAACAGAGCCCTATTCAAAACTAATTTTCAACCTCCTCAAAACTCAAAACTCAAAACATAGAACCTATTCGTCTCTTCCATTTTTATTCCTTTATTTCTTCTTCCTCGAGTTCAGTTCCTCTGCAAATCGAAACTGGAAACCCTAATTTTCTTTCATATTGGAAGTCCTTTGCAAATTGCAAAAGATTAAACATCATAAAAATCAGGTCCCTAAGTTGGCAGGTTTCATATTTTCTTGATTAAATCCTCTTTTAATCAATGAATCGTTTTTCTTAATCGATGTCATAAATCTGAGTTTGTGAAATCGAGTTGTGAACATATTATGTTTACTTCATCACTTTGTTAGGATTTTGGTTTAGCCGTTTAGGCCTAAGATTTTAAGGTTTAGGGTTTATCATCCACTCTGATATAAAAATTACAAAGGAACTTCTGTTTTGATCCTTGAAACACTTTCACCAATTTTTTGTTATTAGAGTAACAATGATGAATGAACTAATGTCTTTGGTATGAAATCCATAGTTATGCAACCATGTTATCCAGATGAGCATGTCCAAAACAATAGTTATGCAAGTCCATCTAAGAGAAGAATACAATACCAGAAATTCTTTGAGAACTATGCAGATTTTCCATCAGGAGTATTGTTCAAAATTAGCAAGTCCAAAATAATAACTTAGTAAGTAACTAAAAATTAGTTAGAAACAACATAAATTCTAACTTGATTTTTTCTAGTACAATATGCAAGTGGGAAAAGGATGAAAATTTTTGTCATTAATTTGTGAATAAGTTAACCAGCTAAAAGCTTAAAACTGGTGCTATAAATTGGATATGGACATTCCTAACTCTTAATGTATCGAGAACACATAAATAACGTTAGAAGAGAGCAATAAGCCTTAAAAGGATTTATTGAGGCTGAAATTTGGTTAATTGGTAATTTTGGGTCATTGGAAGTTGTATATATATATATATATATATAATGTATCAAGATTCTGAAAATGCAGAGAAATCTGACCTGATACAGTAGCTTGTTCTCTTTTCTTTGTCTTTTATTAGAAGCAGAGTTTTGGGCATAAGTAGCCCATTACAGCTCTAATTACGAAGGAAAGGAGTCAAGCATAGGTTTCATTACATTACATTCCATTCCATCCAAATATTCCAGCTAACAAGTTTACAGATCATAACTGGATATCATAACATTTCAGTCAAATTTACTGTGAAGAAAGTAGAGTCAAATAAAGAGTAATTTTGGTAATATATACGAAAAGAAAATGGAAGTGATATTCTGTAGCATTTTCTTTGGAAATGAAAATATTTCAGAGAAATTATTAAAAAAAAAAAAAAAGTTCATGGGATATAAAAACCTTATTAGTTAGGTTACTTATTCTGAATTCCTAACAATTTGACATAGGAGATATATGGATATAATGTCTGAAAGAATCTGACCTTCATCAGTTTGCCCTGAATATCTAATAAGAACTAATAAAGTAGATTCTTTGCAAAGTATTTATACAATGGAACAGCAGTACGATAATATACAATACATATATAGATTAAACAATATTAATTTTTTATCAACCAATATCAGCCAATTCTGTAGGACTGGGCTTGCAACTTTCCAATTAGGAACTACGAGTCTACGATCACTACTAAAAGAAAACACAAAGATATGCATAAAAATATACTTGGAAATCATAAATCAATCCGAGATGACTGTGTAGTATTACTACTCACATTGAAATCTCTTCTACAGCTAAGTGATACAAACTTATCATTAAATTTAAGCAAAGAACACTTCTCTATCAAATTTGAACCATCATAAGCTTCCTTGAGGAATACAGTACTTCTTGCTCCTTTATTGGTGAGATAGAAGATACCATGATTCTTAACCAAGCAAAGCAACAATTTACATGGTAACTGATACTCTGCATGAAATGCGTCCAATTGAGCAGAACTCATCCTCTTCTCCATAGTCAAACTGAGGAGCTCATGAAGCACCGCAACTGCCCGTTTTCGAGCTTTTGGGTCTGCGGGTTCAAATCTTCTCCCATTCAAATAAGGTGAAGAGAAGGGCAATTTCTGCCATTTATGGACTTCTTCAAGGTATTTTGTGTTGGGTCTGAAACCAGCAGGGAAATTCAACTCAAAAGCAAAAGGACCAAAGAAATTACCATCTCTACTGACCTTGGCTTCTTTCTTATTATACCCAGCAAAATGCAAGCTGCCTTTGTCTTTCTCAGCTGCTGCTGCTGCTAAATTTTGAAGTTTTACTTCGCGGGCAGTGAAGGCGAGAGAAGAATCCCAACTTTCCAAGTGGAGATAAGGTCTCCCATTAACATCTTTTACTGAGAAGAATTCAGGGTACTTTGGAATCAAGGACTGGTTGAAGTCTCTAGGCAAACCCAATTCAGATTCAATAAATTCTATCTTCTCAAGAGGGACTCGACAGTCCAACGACATCATTAAAAGCTTCCTGAGATTCCTCACTAAAATGGGTTCCATTAACTTTCTAGCGTCAGCTTCTTCTGCAGCAACCTTTTGTGCTTTGTCTGTGAGCTTAACCACAATGGGTGATCTACTTCCACCACCACCACTGACATGAAAGATTGAAGGATGTTTTTCAATCACTGCCATGAAATTCCATTTCTGAACAAACCCAACTTCTTTTTCAAGGTCTCTAAGGAGGAATGAGTGGGTTTTACTGCTGAGAATGATGTTTTTGAGCTCTAGAATGATGGATGGCTTCTTCTGCAGGTCCATAGCTCTGTCAAGGTCATAGACTCTCTGATAAATTTTCTTCTTGGGTCTTCCCCCAGAAGTTTTATGCATGATTTGAATAGACAAATGACCAGGTTTTGGAATTGGGGTTGAAGCAAAATCGGCAAAAATATCGTTGGGTTTATTTTGTAGAGTATATCCCATAGACTGCCGAAAGGATGTTGTTTTCATGGATATTCGATGCATGTTGAATGAGAATTTTTCATTGGAGACGGAGGTCGAACAGTTGGGGTGCAATACAAAAATCCAACTGCAGAAAATTAAAGAGGTATAGTCAGAATTCAGAAATCAGTCTGTTCTACTTTTACTACTTCACCATTGAAATTTGTGGGTTTTGGTTGGTCCAATCCAAGTAATACTTGTACTTGGAAATGAAATTGATAGGTGGTTACAACATACAACTTCAAATATTAAGAGGGTCAAGGGCGAAGCCGAAGAGTAATGTTTACTCGAGTTTGTCACTTTGCCCAGTAATTAACGGCACACCTACTTGAAATGAAACTATTCCGTATTCGACCACCACTAAGGCCTTACTAACCGATGGGACACAAGACTCAAACGACACGTACTAAATAATTTCGATTTATTTCCACATATTTCGGTTTCGTTACCATAAATTCAGCTTACAGTGCCAGTTTGTATATATTTCGATAGAAATTTTTTAATTTCGGAAAGATTTCTGTTTTTTTTTTAAGAAAAACACCAATGGTTAAAAAATAATTAAAATTTATTTATTTGTAAAGGATTACTTTGAGTTAATCAGAGGACAAATCTGTTTTTTTTTTAATTTATAATTTCGAAAAGATTTCGGTTTTTTCGAAGATATCGACGAACTATTTCCAAAAATATAAATTTCGTAAAAAATTGATTTGTATTTTAAAGTTATTATATTTTTAATGTGAAAATCAAAATTTAACAAGTAGTTGATGCTAGCATGCACCATAGTTAAGGATTACTTTGAGTTAGTCGAAGGACACATCTGTCCAAACTTTTTTTTTGGACTAAATAGACTCATATCTTATATGGTAAACTAAATGGACTCTAATAAATTCATATTGGATGTTTTGGAGGTTCCCCTTTTTTTATGAAAAATTTCAGGTGCCTTAATTTTTTAGTGAATCGCGAGCAGTAGACTCTCTCTCCCTTTTCAAAACTTTCAAACTCTTTCTTTCAGCTCATTCTTTCTCTACCCCTTTTTCTTTTGGGTATTTTAGGGTTTAATCCCCTGATTGATAATCAAAATTGGGTTTCATCCCCCGATAATTAAAACTTTAGACGTTCGTTCCTTTTTGGATGGAAAACTCTGACCATCTTTAAATGGGGGGTGTTAGAACCACGCGTGTGGCTTCCGGAATAAACTACCCCTCTTGGTTTACAATGTGAGAGACTTAAGTAAACTCACATCGTGATGCCCAAAATGCCCCCATCTATCCAACGGTTGCGATTTTGTAGTGCGATCGACGGCCACAACGATCACATTTGAGCCACAAATAAGACCGTTAGCAAATGGTCATTTCTTCTTCTTCAAACCCTATAAATAAGGTTCATGGCTGAAGTAAAAATTGTCAATTTGAAACTTAATATTTTTTGTTCAAAAGCTTAAAATAATTTATATCCAGGGTATGGGTCAAAATTTCAAGGTATTACATGTCAAAGACTAACTTTTTTTTAGGAAACCTGTCAAAGACTATAAGAGCATCTCCAATGCAATGTGGATGTGGTAAAATAAGACTGCCACATAGGAAAAATACACATCTTTCCATAAAAAACTCTTCAAATGCTAATGTGAACATACAATTTTAAGTTGAGTTGGCAATGAAATGGAATGNTTGGATGTTTTGGAGGTTCCCCTTTTTTTATGAAAAATTTCAGGTGCCTTAATTTTTTAGTGAATCGCGAGCGGTAGACTCTCTCTCCCTTTTCAAAACTTTCAAACTCTTTCTTTCAGCTCATTCTTTCTCTACCCCTTTTTCTTTTGGGTATTTTAGGGTTTAATCCCCTGATTGATAATCAAAATTGGGTTTCATCCCCCGATAATTAAAACTTTAGACGTTCGTTCCTTTTTGGATGGAAAACTCTGACCATCTTTAAATGGGGGGTGTTAGAACCACGCGTGTGGCTTCCGGAATAAACTACCCCTCTTGGTTTACAATGTGATCTAAGAGCTGATTTTTTGAGTTAGGATGTGGGATACAATCCTTATAAGGCTCTATTAAAGTGATCTAAGAGCTGATTTTTTGTGATGATGATGTACTCATCTAGTAGATCATCTTCCTCTATAGTTATTAACTCTGAAATTGAACCGAGCAAGATATCAGCCGAGCAAAATAAATTTACTGAAATCAAATTGAAACCCCAAATATGATCTGAAATAGAAAAATAAAAAAATAAAAATAAAAAAAAACAGCAAAAATACTATAGTTATTAACTCTGAAATAGGAAGATCTGAAGATAAGCAATAGGGGTCTTCACTCTGAATCAAAAAAAAAAATGAGAAGGAAGAAGATTGTGTTGAGATGGAGTTGCGTTAGAGAGAGAAATCGACCTTTTTCAAGAAGCTGCACACGAGCAAGATAATAGCCGCTGGAAATGGCGAGGAAGACGAGCAGAGCAGAGCCGCTTCTCCCTCTTTTTGCTCTTCTTTGATCCCTAAACCCTAAAAAATTGAAGCCACCAACTCTTAGATAACTACAGAGAGAGAACGACAGAGAGAGAGAGAGAGAGGGAGAGAACTAGAGAGAGGGGGAGAGAACCAGAGAGATCGAAGCCTTACCTGCAGATCTGGAAATGGCGAGGAAGACAAACGACCAGAGCCGCTCCTCCCTCGTTTTGCTCTTCTTCGATTCCCAAAGCCTAAAAATTTAAACCACCTAACTCTTCGATAACCATATAGAGAGAACAAGAGAGAGAGAGAGAGGGAGAGAACTAGAGAGAGGAGGAGAGCATCAGAGCTTGAAAGTCTGAAATTCTATCTACACTACTGACGTATATCAAAATGTCTTAAATTCTAGAGATGATCCCTCTGCAGGTTAATATTATAATACACATAATTCTTTTTAAAATAAATAATCGGTGATAAGTATGTATGTTAATATTATTGTTGTTTGTGCCCTTGCTAATATTAGGGTCTAATGGTGTTCAAAACTCTTCACCAAATTGGTGATCCTGATGAAAAATTATTTTGTAAATTTATAACCCTATCAAAAGCTGATTTAAAATTAATGATTAAAATTAATAGCCCATATTTTGCAGAACATTTAATGGGGCTAAAATTTTTAGTATGATATGATTTTTTATAAGGATTATCTCCTCTCTTAGCTCACTAAATATTTAGATTTTAACTTTTTATCATGTTTTAAATTTATAAGTTTAGAGGAATTAATATTTGGTTAATGACATGGTTTAGTTTTTAAAGTTTGGGTGAACTTTAGTTTTGGATGATGTATATGCACTATTTATGTCATGTTTTAGTTTTAAGTTGAAATGAAACAATTGATTAGTAAATTTTAATTAAGATGAACATTCAAAAGATTTGTAGTTTACAAAAATTGAAATTTAGAAAAAACAAAAAAAGACTAAAAAATTGATGGTGTGGTTTTGGTTCCCACTAAAAAAAACCCACCATGCAAGGTGTGGTGTGGTTTTGGTCCTTCTAAAAAAACCAATGGTTTGGCTATGGATTTTCTAAAAACCCAACCAAACCGCGTACAACGCTAATATTGCCCCACTAATTATAGAGTTCACAATGAACTCCATAGCGGGAAAAACCTCATATTTCACGGATTGAATTCAAAATTACCCTAACTAGAACAGTAATTTCAATTTTTTTTTATGAAGTTCGGTATAGAGGAAAAAACAAGGGGGCTTATAATGACGGTTTAAATCGTCGCCATTATACAGAACCAACGCAACATTATCAGACAAAAACCCATCGCAAGTCAAAATTCACGGATATCGTCTGTCGAAAAATAATAGTTTCTGCATACTAGATTAGAATTTTGCGACGGTTTTTGTTATTGATGACAACAAAATACGGTAGGAAAAAGTCAGTTTTCGTCTGATTTAGCGGCACTCTAGAGATGCATGTGCCCTTGCTAATAATGGGAAAAGCTATCGCAAATACTATCCCCAACTACTCTTTCGAAGACGGATTTTGTGCCGTGGGTAATTATATATGATGACAGATTTTGTATTTTAGCGACGGTTTTATGTCAACAAAAAAAACTTTGTTTTGTAGTGGCTATGTTCCATATTAATTAACAGTTACACTAAATATATAACTCAACAACTTCTTGTTGTGAAAATAACAAACTCAAAATATTAAATAAAAAATAATTCATCATATTCTTTTTATTCTCATAAATATAAATTTTCAATATAAGTAGATCACAAGCATCACTTCCAAATACCATACTTTCACTTAATTTCGAGTATCAAACTTCTATATATAAAGCATACAGACGTACCCCTAATAGTATTAATAGTATAGGGGGATGACTTATCGATCGTATAGGGAAAAAAATTGAAATCCCAAGCAAAAGAATACACAAAACAAATTAAGAGCTATATAAACTCCCATACAGGCACAAATTAACAATATTGCAGTGACTAATTAAGTACACTCTTAACATCATGTAGCTCTAATATCATTAATCGCGTCGAGGATCACAATAAGAGCAACAATGAAAGCATAGTCGATATTTGGATACACTGTCACTGTAAATGTGTCCTTCCCAAGCATCACGCTCTCTACTGTGTGTTTCTTGTGCATCTGCAATTAATATAAAAATTCATTGTTAATATAAATAATGAGCAGACCATCTTCACAAAAATTCAGTCAATGGATTATCATCATGTAAACCTCATAGACGGGTGTAAGCGAAGTGTATGAAAAAGAGATACAAAGAGGGTAGGTTTCTTGCAGATATTTTTATCTTGGAAAGGATGAAAAGGGACACATTTGGAATGTCTCATGTTGAAGATTGTTTTCGAGCAAAGATGTGAGCGGATAGACGTTCATTCAGCTTAAAAGATAGTACATATGCTTACTTGAGCGATGATGGTATTAGAATCTCCAGCATAGACGATACATGATCTCTCCAACCAGCTGCCTTGGACTCTGAAATCACAGACATCTTCTCTTGTGTTGGTTGCTAAGAACACATCTAATTTGGTACTGAACTGAATCCACGAAGACTGCTTTGCACTGAATAGGAGGTCTTTGGAGTCTTTGCTGCCTCCCTTGAACACTTGAAACCTCCTATGTGCGCTCTTTATCTAAAACAAATTAACACACAATATAAACAAAATTATCACCGATTTATAAGCGACACAGATGAATTCAAATGATACAAAGTCAACTTGATTTGTTTGGAAGTTTAGAGATCTCTGATTGAGATGATTTTTTGCGGACATCACATAAGTGATGTTAATATTATATCCACAAAAAATTGTCGATGATCACATGATCAAGATGCAAAATATAGAGATCTGTTATCTCCACCTCTCGAGATCTCTAGCTTTCACCACTTTTTTATTTGCACGATTGCTATCTACGCAACTGTATAATTGTATTGGGTAGCACGACTCTTAACATTTAGGAATACACAAATTAAACTGATGGGGATATCGATTTATTAACTTGATTGAATTAAAAGTTTTAGAGTGAGTTAATTTTTTTGTGAGAATAATCTCTATGATTAATAGAACATTGGATCGTCTCAATGTGAGTCTGGCCCACAACACAATATTAACAAGAGAAGACATCTAAAATGGGGACAAAATGACCTAACTTGCGGATCATCGATCAGCTTAGAGAGATGATAAAAATGCTGATAGTACGTACTATAAGATATAAGAATAAAGTTAGGGGAGATTTTTTTTTGGGAGATTTTGACCTGGCAACAAGTTAGTCACTTTTATTTTCAACCCAGTGAATGTAAGGACCTTCTAGCTGCATCTTGCTGCGACATCAGAATATCCCCTAAAATCTCCCTTAGCTTTACTCAAGATTTAAATCTTACCAAGTCTAACATAATGAAATTAATTGAAAGCTAAAAAAAAGGATAATCCTATTTTGCCCCTAGTTTTGGCGGTATTCTCATCCCGAATTATACGTGTAAGTGTAATGCCATTACCTAGGGGTGGGACTTGTATTAATAATTTCATTCAATCACCTAAATTTATTGAAACATGGGCAACCCGAAGAACCCAAGAAACCCGAAGAACCCGAGAAACCCACTCGGGCCATGCGTGGGTAAGCCTCTTATAGGTTTTGTGGGTTCTATGGGCATTCTGGGCAAATGAGGTACAATGTGGGCATGGCATGTCCAAAGCCTCTAACCCGCCCAAC
>MVGT01001372.1:286360-298512 GCA_002174775.1 Macleaya cordata
TTCCGGTGGTGAGTTGAGCTTCTTGGAGTCTTTGCTTCGCAACGAACCGAATGACTCACTAACTCTAACTCAAGTTACATTGACCATCTTGAGTTTACCTTTGACACGAAATTCGACAAATATGACATGAGTGAACTCATGGACCTAACAATATATGTAAGGGCCCATTTTCAAATCTCGCTTAAGGCGTCAATTTGTCTAGGGCCGCCCGAGAGCCGCAACTTGGATAGCATGTACATGTAAATAATCACATAAAAATTACCATTTCTAAAATTATAATCTTGACTGCATAAAAATTGGTCTAATTTTAATGATATAGTCGATGGCTCATAAATCACCGGACCGATTTTTTTATTAGGTTACATGTGTTTATAATATAATTGTGATTACAGGGAGGATGATCTAAATGATAATGAGACCGAGAAATCATCGCTAAGGTAAAAACTAGGGAACAAAGCAGAATGAAATACGATTAATAAGTATTTTGCCTAACGAGAAAGTTACCAACCAATTATTTATTCCCAGCAGGTGTTGTTGGTTCTAGGAAGACCTAAATTTTAGATGTGGGCCCGTGGGATCGTGTGGGCAAAATAAGAAGATGACATGTGTCCTACTTAGTTTTATGTTTCAATGAAATTTATTAAAATAATTTACCTTCCAAAAGTACTCCTTCTCTCACTTAATCTACCTGGCATCTTGTCTCTTTAACTGAAATCCCTGAAAATTGTGGGTTTTCAAATTAATTAGAGTTTTTCATCGTGGGAAGAAAGGAGTTGATCCAGGTAGTATTGTTGACGGATTAACAAACTTTAGAAGAAGATCTCGAAGGATGCCTAATTTGCATCGTTTATTTTTTTACTGTTCGATCTAATTACATCATGGTTGATGTTGTCACCAAAAGAGGCTGGTGAGGAGGGGAATTGAAAAGGGGTTTAATTTTCAGATGATTTTTTTTTTTTGTAGTTTTCGTTCCTTATTTCATTTGAAAGCAGAGGTGTTTTTAATTTTAATTGGTTCTTCTTCTCTCCTGGGTAGGACTGTGTGGTAGTCATCTCCATCAAAGTTGCTTAGCTCTTGAAACATCACCTCAAGTTCTTCATCTGAAACGGAATCACAAATGCTTCATGGTGGCAGGAGCTCTATAAAACTCTTGGTTTTATTGTTACCTTCTAAATTCTGACTCAGTTAAGTGAGAGAAAGGGGTACTTTTGGAAAGTAAATTATTTTGGTTAATTTTATTGAAAACAATAAAACTAAGAGGGACACATGTCATTTTCTAATTTTGCCCACACGACCTCATCCCATAATGCCCACATCTAATTACTAATCAACTGCTATTTTATTTTTTATTTTTTTTGAACGTGACTCTTGCACAGGTTACATTGTGACATAGATACATATAGTAGGCGTGTGAGAAGCGCAGAGAAACCGCCAAGAACATCGTCACCAACGAACGCAAGAAAGGCACCCACCAACGGGCACAGAAAAACTGTCAATAATAACGTATCTATATTTATTATTAGATTACATTGGACAAACTTAACGGAAATACCACGACTGTGAAGTTTCTAATCAACTGCTATTTTAAAATTAAAAAAAATCAATTGGTCAAAGTCAAATTTTCATACGTTGACGTTTTTAAAATCAACATTTAAAGTTAAACTGGACGCGTATGTTGACAACTGACAAGTCATGTTTCGGGCTATTATGACTGGACTGTGCTATTTGAACACCGGACTATGGGGCCCACGTGATAACATTTCAAGAGCTAAAATTTTGTGAGGTTGTTCTCTTTAATATGCAGACCATTCCTACAAAAAATCATCCCATTCTAAGACTTCTAACCTCATCAAAAATTGATTAGAAGTTAATTAAAAATTAACAGTGAGAAATGAACTCTGAAGAAAAGAGTCAAACTTTTGATGGAGTTGGAAGTTTTAGAACTGACTGATTTTTTTTTAGAATGATGTACATGATGAGGAGAACAATCTTATAAAGTTTCAACTCTTGAAGTGTCCATGTCTCCTCGCCGTATTCGTGCTTCATTGGTGGTTATGCCATGACCAAGTGCCATGCCATGACTAGCTAGCCCCACGACTTGGGAAGCAGCACTTAGACTTCGATTTCGGAAGAGTGTCTATGTTGAACATGTGTCCCACCAATAAATTTTGATTTTGAGCAACAGATTCAAACTAACTGCAGGTAAAAATATATATGTTTTAGTGAGGATATATGATGGCCATTGGTAAAGAGTTGTATTACCAGGGGCCAAAAAGTATTATGCCGGTAAAGTTATAGCGTGAATTTTTTTCATCTAAAATTTTAATTTTTAGTGATGAATTCAAAATGACATCCGATAAAATATGTTTTAGTGAGGGTATATGATGGCCGCCGGTAATAAGTTGTATTACCAGCAACCAAAAAAATTCCCGCCAAATAAAGTGATGGCTCAAATTTTTTCTCATCCAAAAATTTAATTTTTAGCGACGAATTTAAATTGACTTCTGGTAAACATATGCTTTAGCGAAGTTATATGGTGATTGCCAGTAAAAATATGATTTAGCGAGGGTATGTATATAATTGTCGCTGGTAAAAGGTTGTATCACCGGAGGCCAAAATATTTATCCGCTAGTAAAATTATGGCTCGAATTTTTATCTATCCAAAATTAATTTTAGCAACGGATTCAAATTGACCTCCGGTAAACATATGCTTTAGCGAGAGTATATTGTGATTGCCGGTAAAAATATGATATAGTGAGGGTATATGGTCGTCGCCGGTAAAAATATGATTTAGCGAGGGGTATATGGTGGCCACGGGTAAAAAATTGTATTATCAGGGGCCAAAAAGTATCCAGCCGGTAAAACGATGGCTCAAATTTGACCCCCGGTAAATATACTTTAGCGAGAGTATGGTGGCCGCTGGTAAAAAGGTTTATTATCGTGTGCTAGAAAGTATCCCGCCGGTAAAGATTTTACGCAAATTTTCCTACACAGAATTTTAATTTAGGGAGATCGTACAAAACATTCATTATATGTCTATGTCATTCCGTTTAGTCCACCAAAAATTATATGAGTTTATTTAGTCTAAAAATAAAATTTGGACATATCTGCCCTTTAACTAACCATAGGGCATTTAGTGATAAACATGGGAATACAGATGAAGTGGTACTCAATATTAAGTATATTCTATATTTGTGGGGGATAACTAATGATATTTTTTGAGGATATAGTTTTGAAGACTTAGTGTCCAGATGGAAGCTTATTATGATCGCCAGATCTGTAGTTGTTTTGAAGCGATCCCCTTCCTGTAATCTATTTTCCTCAATAAAGTTTTAGCCTTTCTCATACAAAAAAACTATAGGTGCATGTTAGCACCAATTAACTACTTTTTTTTTTCACAAAAAATTGGCACAAATTTAAAAATACAAATCAATTTTTCATAAATTTTATATTTTTGAAAAGCATTCGTTGAGATTTTTCGAACTAAGACCAGACAACAATACTTTTTTCTAAAAAAAATATATATAAATAAAATTTATGCAAATTTATTTTTGCTTAACATAAAACTATATTTTAACTAGTCTTATCTAGATTGCATCAAAATTTGAATTTGCATGCTTCAAAACTAAATAACATCAAAAGGATAGAAGTGAAGATCTCGACGGTTACTTTCTAAACATATAAATTTAGTCAAAATCTGTTACTAAAAATAGTAGGCAATAATATTTTTGTATATTTCTGTATATGCAAAAATATTCTTGCACAAATAAACAGAGAACTGCTACAACTAGTACATTATAAATATTCAAGATGGGAGTAGAAAATTAATAATAAGAAAAAATAATATATTATTTCGATAACTTTGTGTCATTAATTTTAGTTGCATGCTTTTGTTGGCGGTAGATAAGATCCAAATTAAATCGGTTCTTATCATACTAGAATTAATGGATAGTGTACATTTTCTAAGAATACATATATACAGACCAGGGATGACTCAAATTCAAATAGTTTTAAACAACGGAACAAGCAAGAAAATTTTGTTTTTTTGTTTTTTTGTTTTTAATCATAGATGATTTATAGATAAATTAAGTACATTAGGAATGTACAAGAGATAGAGGGCAAACAGCCCCAGACCAACCGACAACCAACAACAAACAAGAAAAAAAAAATACCCCTATTCACGACCACCTATTCCACTTTCGCTCAGATGGGTCCGCAACTCAGATAGCCCTAACATTACCCTTATTCTTAATATGGTCTACTTAAAAAATTCACTCTTATATAAAAATGCAAGGAAATTATATATAAGGGAATATATTAATTTAGAATATAATAATGATAATGGCAGGGCAATCGTGGTTAAGGACATATGTATGAGTACAAGTTGTAAAGAGACAAATCAGAGGACACCACGTAATTTTATCTTCTCCTAAAAATTTATCAACATAATATTAATCAATTAGCAGGAAAGATATTTGCAACTACACTAAGTGTTGCATCGGCTAAGCTCACAGCACTAGTGGCAAAGTTCATTGCATCAGCTCTTGACTCCTTTTTCCCTAAGCTCTTATCATCATCGTGGATGGTGTCTAGGATCACAATAAGAGCAACAATGAAAGCATAATCGATTTTCGGATACACTGTCACCGTGGACATGTCCTTTCGGTACTCTTCCTCATCCCCAAGCATCTGCTCGCTCCCTATAACTTTTTGTTTTTTGCTCATCTGTGCACAAAAATTAATTACATTTAAGAAAAGAAAGTAAATATATAAATATATATATATATATATATATAACATCAAATTTTTCTAATTAATACACTGGCAACCGGTCAGCGTGGAGTACGTGTAGATTTGAACCTATCATGTATGGGCCTGTTCTAATACCATATTAAGTTTATAGGCATCTAACTCAAAAACAATTGAAGAAGGTGGTGGCCGAACTCGGATAAGAAGTCTACGAGGTGATTTCACTTGCTATTTATGGGATATGACTTGTATTTAATTTGAGGAACTAATTGGAAAAGTGGAAAAGATATCCAAAATGTGAGAAAATTGTGAAGAAACAATAATTATCAAGACGTACTTTTGATTTGGGAAAGAAATAAAAATGATATAAATATAGGTTTTGTTAACTTGTGCGCTTAGGGCACATGATAAGGATAGTTGTCAGATATTTTTTTTTGTATGTTAGAGATCTTCAAATGAGCTAATTTTTTGTGGGTATAATGTTATCAACATTTATACGATATCCTAAAAAAATCAGCTCAATCGGAAATTTTTAGCACCATGATCATGTTATTTAGAGTTATTTAAAGTTAAATATCGTAAGTGAATGACTGACATTTAAAGTAATTTTTTTAGAGAGTTAAAGATATTTGCTTGAGCTAATTTTTTGTGGACATAATATAAATGGTGATAACATTATACCCATAAAAATGAGCTAATTCTAAGATCTCTAACATACAAAAAATGTCTTACATGTTTCATCTAATCGTGTGCCCTAAGACGACACGGTAACATCACCCTGATTTTTGGTGAGGATATATGTATTATACTGGAACTTAAATTGGGCCACATGTTTCATGTAGGCATGCACGATGTATGCATCCATGGTGTTCAGGCATCCATTTTGATTAGGTGGTGGTGAATTGGAGGAATTTATTTTTGGACGCTTCTTATATGTAATTTCTGTTTTGCTCATTTTCATCTTCTTTCTCTTTCCCCCCACTTTCTTCCCTTCCCCTCTTTGACCTCCGGGGCCATATCTTATGTACCCTTCTTTTGATCAAATGCATTCCATTTTATCGATAAAAAAAAAATGAATGAAAGAGCGATGATGCTACACTTACTGCAATATGTACTGCAAATTTTACTGCAAAGACTATTTAGGAAGGCATTTGCGTCAATTTGGGATTAACGCAAATCATGAGTGTGAGATTATTTGAAAATCATGGAATGACTTTGCAGTAAGATTTGCAGTAGAAAACTACAGTAAGTTTAGCATTTTCTATGAAAGATGTATATGCATGTTAGCTAGGTTGACCGTTTATTTTTATTTTTTTTGGTTGACCCTTTAGTCGTCATACGCGCGCGTATGTGCATGCTTACTTGAGCAATGATGGCGGGACTGTTGGAATATTTTGTAGTGCAAGCATAGAAGGTACATGATCTCTCCACCCAGCTACCTATGACCGTGACATCACTGCAGGCATTTTTTTCCTTCTCCTTAGCGTTGGTTGCTAAGAACACATCTAATAATTTGGTCGGGAAATCCTTAATGGATGAAGGCTGCCTTGCAGTAAATAAGAGGTAGTCTTTGCTGCTGCTGTCTCCCTTGTACACTTTCCACCTCTTATTATGTGTCATCGTTCTCTGAAAATTAATGTACCAAAACCAAAATTTGTTAAAATATATATAGGACTAATAAAATTAAGAAAATATTTAATTACATATCATCTTTGCAAGGGATGGAGCTAGCTAGGATATTTGAAAGTTCAGAGGGACCAAATATAAAATAGTTTTTAAAAGAAGGGTTATAATAGAAATATTTGGAAAAATTTGCAAGCGGCTACTAATAAGTGAAAAAACAACATCCCCATTGATCATTAAAGCACGCAGATTGCAGAGCTCCTAAAGCATCACATTCTAAGACTGACTAGCCACATCCCAACTAAATTGACACTTAAACTAGAGAAACCATCATCTGTCGGGAACCTTAACCTAGCAAAAATAAGGAGAATCTACAACAGTCCCAAATGAAAGCAATAAGAGATTTGATATATTTCAATACCGATCGCCTCTTGTTTTGAAAGTTTTGCACTCAAAGCACCTAGCTAGTTTCTGTTTTCCAAATGCATCAAATGATGGCATGTGAAAGGAAATTAATGAAAGACTAATTTGCCTAATCTTGATTTGCATGGCACTAGTATTGTCCATTCACCAATGCTTAGTTCTCTTTCTACTCCAACCATCATGGCCACAATAACACAGCCATTGCCGCCTTAAAGCCACCGTCGCACCACTACGTACCATAGCGGCAAAGCAACTATCCCCTATTGAATCTAGGGGTTTTTTTTTAATTAAACTTTAATTGAAATAGGATTAACGATTTGTTTTAATTTAAAGTAATTTATAAGAGGGTTAAAAAGTAGAATGATGTCTATTTTTTTTTTTTTATAGTTTACCATTACATGAGCTGCCCCAAGGGCTTGAACTCAAGACCTCCCCCATAAGGGAGGGGATGCCTAACCATCCAGGCAAACTCGGATTGGCTAATTAGAAAAGGAAAAACAAACACTCCACCTCTAAATATATACTGGAAAAACAAATTCTGTAGGCCACTTATAAGTACTGTGATCATATTTGGATGTAGAGGGTGTTAGGAATTTCGTCATACCAACGACACATCTCGACGCACAACGGAACAAGCTTACGGATATTGAAACTTAATAACGATAAATCAACAAGAAAATATAACGATGAAGATAAAAATAAACATCAACCACAACACAAGATATATGTGGTTCACCCTCACGGGCTACATCCATGGCCAAATCGGCACACCGGAAAAACTTCCACTATTATCAAGAACTTATTATAATGTTTCTTACTCAACCAACCAGATAAACATATATCAAAGATGTTACAAGACTTACTAGAGAATACCAACGAGAATCCATTAGAGATTGACTCTATAAACTACTCCCAATAGCACACTTACATCATCTTCAACCTTGAAAGTCCATCTCTATAGTTGTACATAGTAACAAAGGAGAAAACACATAGAGAACACTAGATATTTGGGTTGGGGCAGCCCCCATGAAGAAACCCTCTTAAATCCTACATCCTCACAAACCCTTCCTCTTTCTCAACAAGTCTTTCAAACTTTTGGATTCTTCACCACACAAAAAGATCAAACCCCTAGGTTTATCTCTCCTTGACCTTTAGGAACTTCAACACTTTCATATTGGCCTTACTAACATACCCTAGGATGACCTAGGACCTCCATATTTATAGATTTACAAGAGTCATCTATAAAATAAGAAACTCAGTCCAACCAGGACTCAAATAATAGCAAGTTCATAAGTTAGCAAGTGTATTCTAAGAGAGGTTGGCAAAAATTCTACAAATCTCCACATTTTTGGCAAACCACCTTCACACCTCTTAGAACCATCTCCTCGATCAAAATACGATGATTTTGAAGTACCATCCAAGTCCGCCACCATCTTTAATCTCGAAGAATACATATGAAACTACATCATCTCATACCTGCAACTTGAAGTCTTCAAATACACCATCAACCGAATCTTTGTGCAAGATTCCCACATTGATCACCTAGAGAACCATCCAATAGACATACAACCAGCTCCACCTAATCCAGGTAGGCTAAAGCCTCCATCACATGTCAAGATTACCGTGTATCTAAACATCACCATCAAACCCACAAATGCGATTAACAGGCTTACCTATAAGCAATTCAACAAGCCATCGCCAATCCGAACATTACCACCATCACACCTAACATACTTACTTATTAATATGTACCGTGTGACACCGCCTAAAGTAACATGGTCTATGCAAACGAGATCGGGCACATCCTTGATACAACCCGCGCAAACCATTAAGAATAATAAACAGATTTAAATAAATCTCAAAAAATCTTGTGCATACCTTCGGAGCTTTGCTGGACCGCCCCTAACACATTAGAATTACTATCTTATCCTTGAAATCCTTTCTTTATAGTGTACCATTGCCCACACTTCCAAGAACCGCGTAGAACACTCTATCCCGCTCCAAAACTTTATAGGAATCCAATGAAGAATTTCTTTCTACACCTATCTTTAAGTTGATTTGTGAATCATTCCACAAATCTCTTCTTTGTGTTGAATCAAATCAAACATTATCTTCACATATCCTCTACCTGAACGAAACTCTCGTTCTTAACCATTCACTTTATTATGAATCAAACCCAAACAACCAACTTCACGGTTAACAAAGTCGAACCTACTACTGAACCTGTTTTTATGATACAACAAACCGCATAGCTCTCCAAGTCGAACCTACCGATGATATCCATTTTTTAGGAATAACAAACTGCATAATTTTTCAGGCCGAACCACAGTTCTGATACCAGTTTGTTCGGAATTTCGTCATACCAACGACACATCCCCGACGCACAGCGGAACAGACTTACGAATATTAAAACTTAATAACGATATAAATCAACAAGAAAATATAACGATGAAGATAAAAAACAAACATCAACCATAACACAAGATATATGTGGTTCACACTCACGGGGTACATCCATGGACAAATCGGCGCACAGGAGAAACTTCCACTATGATCAAGAACATATTACAATGTTTCTTACTCAACCAACCAGATAAACACACATCAAGGATGTTACAAGACTTACCAGAGAACACCAACGGGAATCTATTAGAGATAGACTCTCTAAACTACTCCCAATAGTATACTCACATCATCTTCAACCTTGAAAGTCTATCTTTATGGTTGTACATAATAACAGAGGAGAGAACACATGGAGAACACTAGAAACTTGGGTTCGGGCAGGGGCCCCAACTCCAATGAGAAATCTCTTAAACCCTAGATCCTCACAAACCCTTCCTCTTTCTCAACAAGTCTCTCACACTTTCGGATTCCTTACAACACAAGAAGACCAAAATCCTAAGTTTACCTCTCTTTGAACTTTAGGAACTCCAACACTTTCACATTAACCTCACTAACATACCCTAGGATGACTTAGTACCTCCCTATTTATAGATTTACAAGAGTCATCCATAAAATAGGAAACTCAATCCAACCAGGACTCAAATAATAGCAAGTTCATAAGTTAACAAGTGTATTCCAAGGGAGGTTGCCAAAAATTCTACAGAGGGGATCCATGCACCCACTTCTACATAGTCAATCATGTTTATCAAATTTAGATGTTTTTTTGTATGTAATTTAATTAGATTATAATTGTTCTTTTATATTTTGTAAAGATAATTTAAGTGACGACGAAATCATGCTCTAAAAAAAAAAAATCCGTTCCCCACAAGCTATCTATATAACTCGAAAAATATCTTTAAAAAAAGGGTTAATTTAACTTACCCCCTAGAATTAATGGAGATTTGGATTTACCCCCCTCAAAGATCCTGTAATTAACTTACCCCCTCAAACTAACAGTTTTCATCTTTTTGCCATTTAAAGGCGTACGTGTGTCTCGTACACTCACATTTATGACTAAAATGCCCATCACGTATATAACATGTGCATTACATAAGGTTAGGCTACTAGGCTTTATAAGATTAATCCAACAATCAATCTTACAAATTCAAATTGGATGGTTGAGATTATAAGCTTGATCTTCTTCTTCTTCTCCACCAACCCCATGGATCAGAAATTCCCAATCAGAATTTTACCTCTCAAATCTCAAATTTTTTTTTTCAGATATGTTTTCCAGATTTCGCCATGGGAACAGAAATCTTACGTCCTCAAAACTGTTTAATCGACCGGATGAGAGTAGGTCACCGTTTTTATCTCGCTGTAGATTTTATGCTGCTAACCCTAGTTCTAATCCTAACCCTAAAGTTTCTAGGAAACCTTTCGTCAAGCCAGAATCCAAGAAACGAGTTCCTCAATCAGAGCCATTGATTTCGAAGAAATCGACGGTTGATGATGCGAAACCGGCGAAGAATATCGTTATGGGACATGTAACGATCTTAAAACGCGGGGAATCGCTTGATTCCAAGTGGAAAAATGAAACTCAGCCGAAGAAGAAAATTGTTTCTGGAGATTTGGTTGTGTTTGGTACAGAACGGTTAGGACCAGATCCAGAAATGGTTCCGAAACAAATCAAGATTACAGATCTGAAATTGATGATGTCTCCTAATAATGGAGGTCCATGAACTGATGTTTATGCAGGATTTGCTGGTTTCGCATCATCAACGAACTGATGTTTATGGAGGTCCACGAACTGATGATTACAGATCTGAAATGCACAAGAAATATCCCAAGTAACCTAATATAAAAAGAATAATATTCACATAACACTTCACATATCTTGATTAAGCATCAAGGTTCCAGAAGAAAAGCTTCATGAAGAGATCCTGAAGGTCGTGTTATCAATAATACCACCAAAGAAAGTGCTATAGCTCCGCTCAAAACCCTAAAAGAGGAGATCGTTACAGGGAAAGCTAAGCTCGAGGACATCGCTTCATGGTGGTTTTAGATTTATGGTTAAGCTGGGTATTAGGGTTCTAGACCCTTGAGTTGATCCGTTGATTGGAGATCAGCCACCAGAATCCTTTGAATTGGGGATTAGCCACCTAAACTTCTTAATTTTATTAATTCACTATAAAAAACCATTGCAATAACATCCTTATATAATAAAAATAACAGACTTCTACTCTGACTAGAATTCTTAAACGAGAATTGAAATTAAAAGGAAATAGAACTTTCTACTAACTAGGATTCCTAATACAAATAGACATCTAATAGTAGCAGGTTCCTAACACTGGGGGAGTTAGTAGATGGAATTTCTAATTCATGGGGTTGGGTGGGGAAGAAGAAGATCAAGCTTATGAGCTTAACCTCAACGGAGACGCTTGTTCGCCGTAAAAAGATGGAAACTATTACTTTGAGGAGATAAGTTAATTATAGGATTTTTGAGGAGGGTAAGTCAAAATCTCTATTAATTTTAGGGGTAAGTTAAATTAATCCTAAAAAAAAGTCGGTCATTAAAAATAAAAAAATAAACAGTGATGATAAACCTTTCTTTGCATAGTGACAAGAGGGTTTCCAGCAACATCGAGTAAGAATCGGCGGTGTTTATGAACAATTGTGTGTTTGTCGTCTTTGATATGGAAGACAATTTCTCCTTCAGCGTCCTTCACAGAGACCAATTTATCATCATCATCATCTTCTGTTATTGTGAGATATACATCGTTCTCTGCTGCACAGAACTGCGGGCTGATAACCGAGCAGATTGACGATGGTGGACAGCTTTGCTGATCATCTGCAAAAATATTGTTTGTAGAACCCGGTGGATTGTTTTGTGGATTCATGTCGGAGGATGAACTGTTTGGATTATCCATGAGTGATCAGAGAGAAACCCAGAGATCTAGAGAGAGAGAGAGAGAGAG
>MVGT01001372.1:304308-322956 GCA_002174775.1 Macleaya cordata
AATACCAATTTATTGTTTAATATATGGGTCCTGCTAACGTGTGCCCTTACGCACACGATAAAGTTATTTTTCAAGGAATTTTTTTGCAAGTTAGAGGTCTTCAAATCAGCTAAATTTTTGTAGACATAATATTATCATTATTTATAACATATTTACAAAAAATCAGCTCAATCAGAAATATCTAACCATCCAAACAAATCACTTTAAATGTAAGCCGTTCATTCACACTATTAAAGTCTAGATTAATTGTTCGTGGTGTTAGAGGGTGCTAAAGATCTGGGATTGAGCTGATTTTAAATAACATAAATATCCAAAAATCAGCCTATTTGGATAAACTTAAGAAACTAAACAAAACACAAAACCGAAAAGCTTATCATGTGCTCAGGGCACATGTTAACAAAATCCTTAATATATTTTTAAAGTTCGTTGCTTAAGTTTTCAAATGAATTGACTAATAATTGTCAAAGACTACTACTGGTTTTTTCCATGTAATTCTAATAATAAATATAGAGGGAGATTTTGCCCCATATTAAAAGACCTAATGTGTGTCCAACTATATTGTGGGACCCACAAAAGATAATCTAAGAGTGTGAAGAGGTTCTATCCTCCTCATTTAGACCATCTACACATATATAAAATCACCTTGTTATAAAATTTGTAACCCAATAAAAAGTTAGTTTAAAGTTAATAATATTTATAGACGGTAAATAAATCACCACATTTTTTGTGGGGTCAGAAGTTTCATAGTGATGTGATTTTTGGAGGGGATCCATGATCTACATATTGAGTAGGCCATTATCACTAAAATTCAACCCTTTGATCAATATCTTTATGTGGCCCCAAACTCTTATTGGGCACACATGGGGCATTCCCATATTGGGCAAAGTATCCCTCCTCATAACTAAATATATATCATGTATATCATTCTATATAGATACTCTTTCATAGCCCGTTTGTGGCAGTTCCATAGCCCTTAGGTGGTGGTTCCATTGGTGATGGCTTTGTTCCTCATCTGATGTTGATGGTCACGCTTAATTTCGCGTATCTACACCTTAAAAAATATATATTTTGGACAATAGATCCCTCTTAAAAAAAAAAAAAGCTACTGCATTAGTATAATTCTCAAAACTCTCCCATTTTTTAATTACCAAATTTTTGCTTTATTTATGGTATAAATAGAGCAGCCTTCGGAATTAGTTATTGATGCCTTTTATTGTAAACCTATTATACCTTTACATTAATAGAAAAAAAAAGGGGGTTATGAGAGAAAAAAAATCAATATTAGGTCGTTTTTTTACTTCAATATAGGAGGCAACAAATTTATTTTAGATTTAATAGAATTTGCATACTATTTAAACAAATAATTTTCGATAGTTTTATTGCATAACAAAAAAAATAAAAAATTCAAAGACAATTGTGGACAAATACTATCCAGTACTAGTTTCGGCATGGTCTTTTCTTTGTCATTGAAAACACGATCGTTTCTTTCAATCCAGAGGATCCAGCAAATAGCGAAGGGCAGGAAACTCCACAGAAGGTTCCTTGTTTAGAGAAGCAGCTTTTCTTCCTATCGAAGAAAACCTCCTCCACCTCAGATCCGAAAACCCAGTTGATACCAAAGCCTTCTAAAAAGATGTTCTAAAATTAGAGGCAAGTCTAGTGAGATATCTAAAAATAGATCTCTTAATGCCTAAATCTAGAGGTCAAGAGGTGCATCTGTTCTGGTGATAATATGGATCAAACATCATTGGCCCGTTTAAGAAATAAGTGTGAAATTCGAAGAATGAGAATTACGCTCAATTAATGAGTGGAACACTCAATGAATCAGAATGGGCAATTTATGAGAGATAAATAATAGAGAGAAAGAAGAGAGAGAAGTGGATAAAAAATATAAGAGATTGGAGATTTTATAGTGTATTTTAAAAGAAAAGGGGGAGAGAAAATAAAAAAACAATTGAGTGATTGGAGAGGGAATAAAAAGTTAAGTTAGCACTTTAAAAAAAAAAAAAAACAAACGCTCATCCATTGAGTGGGGCGCTCAATGGGTGAGTGCCAAATTAGACCCGCTCTTGATGAGGGTGGCGCTCAACCATTGAGCTCTCCACTAAGATCTCTATTGCAGTAGAAATAGATCCATGATAGAGATTAAAAAGTGCAATTAGAGGGTCAAAACTGCTTGATCAAGTAGTTTAACAAGTCCCACTAGACTTGCCCTAAGTACTAATTATTCAAACGGCCGAGCTACTAGCAGGACCATTTTTTATTTTTTTTGTCATAATCAATTCTGAGCTTTATAATCAATTTTGTGATTTTCTTTAGCTGTCTCGTAACAATTATAGAATTAGTTATCTCTTAATTAGAAACAAGTTTCTCATTAAAACTATAAATAGAAAATAGGTGTTTACATACACAAAAATCTGATTATGGAAAAGTCGGGTTTGAGTCTTTCAGACTTTCGGGATGGGAAAAAGTGAAAGCAAAAGTCTCCTTCCTTCATGCCTGTCCAATATATGGAGATATCATAAGGTTCAAGTCCTCTTTCATACAAACCCACTGATAAAAAAATTGAACGAAACTTATCTCGTAGAGAACCTCTTCACCAAAAAGTAGGCTTTGAACCTTCTTCATGCCAGCCCCATATATAGAGATATCATAAGGTAGTGTTTGCCTATCCCTATTATTTTATTTTTTTTAGGGGAAAAGGGTGACATCTTATTAATGAAAAGGGTGAAATCTTATTAATGCCTATCCCTATTATGCTGCTTACTATTTGAAAATGGGTAATTGGCCAAAAGCCTTGCAAGCATAAATAACACTATGGATGCATGACAGGCCAACGTTTTCACACTGCAAGGTTTGTAGTGTTGATACTCAAAATGTATATTTTTAAAAAAAAAAAAATTAGGATTGATAAGTGGTCTTATTTAAAAGATCTTGAAAAATATCTTTTAAAAATATAAATTTATCAAAATTTAAAAAGTTATTCAATTGTTAATCTCAAAGACTTGGGAGTACACAAATTAATGTTGGCATGTCCTTTAGGTTAAACTGATCACAAAATTGAGCTTCTAGCGCAATTTCCTCATTTGAAAATTAACTGACAACACATTCAATTCTTGAGAGCTATATTTTTTTTGAAGAGGAAAGAAAGTAATATGTTAAATCAGTAAATACAAAAGGGTTACAAATGTACAATGTAGAGACCACCACTCAAAGTGCTTGAGGGCCGCGGATGCCCAAAAATGTGAAATTTACATAAACAGAGAGTCCCAAGAGAAGATACACGAGTGCCCAAAAGTGGATATCAACATTATTATGAGTGCTATTTTGTGCACCCACTTTTAATGAGGGTGCACGTTGAGGCTGAAACCCAATTTTATTCTTTTGTCTTCTTTATAAAAATCAGTGCATTTGATATACATATATATATATATATATATATGGCTTTATAAAATTTTGTCTTTCACTACTTGAGAGGATTTGGTAGGAGATTTGGAAGGAACGAAATAGGCGGATCTTCTAGGACGTTAAAGGAGAAGGGAGTATAGGAACCTTCGTTTAGGGAGTTTTAACAGTTTGATGATTTTGTGTTTAGATATGATAAATTTGTTAACATTAATTTCATGATCAATGTAGTCCTTTTGTTTTGTTTGGTCTCGCTTTGTTTGTAATCTCTGCCATCTCAGCACTCTTTCTTTGAATCTATCTTGCCTGTCACATTCTCTCACCCACTTTATTTATGTGTCAAATTCTCTCAAAATTAAGTTTTTAAAATTTTAAAACTCTTTAATAAATAATTTTCTCTCTCTTACTCTATAATTAATTTCCAAAAATTTATAAACTCTATCTAAGAATTAAAATTAAAATTAAAATTCTTTTATTATTATATTAGTAATTATTACATACAACATAAATTATAAATATTAAAATTACATAATTTTAATAAAAGTTCTCATAGATATAAAGACTAGTTATATAATTTAGTACGAAGCTACTTCTAAAATAATTATTGAGTGAAATTAAAGGTCCATAAAACTAGTTATTATTACTCTTCCAGTAATTCAGTAACTAGTCCAAGTACTCCACCGACAATGCCCGTTGCACCAACTACATTGTTGACAATTTCAGGAGCCTTAAGATTGTCACCGTGAATAGCATGGAGGATCCCAGTAAGGGCAACAATGAAAGCATAGTCGATATTGGGATACACTGTCACCATGTACATGTCATTAGCGTGGTACTCCATCCCATCTATCTCCCACCCTCTTTTGGGTTTCTTATGTATCTGCATGCCAATAAGTTAATTAATAATCACTTTAGATCTACATATATAGTGATCACCCCTTATTAAGCCCTCTATATATATTAGAGCACCATTCATCTCATGCACTATACAAATCATCATACTGAGCTCGAAGATCAATTCATTATAAAAACTATTAGCTCATTAATTAAAAGTTGAGTAAGAAGTTCTACAATAGGCTGATTACTTAATATAATCTACATGATGAGGAGAACAACTTCATGAAAATTTTCGAATTATCTCCATGTAAACCCTACAATAAAAAGTATGGCTAAATACATGATGCAATAACCCGACTCTATATAATGCCAAAAAGAATGTATGGTACATACAAAAAAAATACAATAATATATATGTGATCTTTCCTCTTTTTTTTTTCCTACTAACATGTATATATATAGCCCCTAAAAAAACCTTATGGGCCCCCACATGCAATTTCAGGGGCTGATTTTTTGAGAGGATGATCTACATAGTGAATAGAACATAATCACTTGAAATTAGCCCGCTCTAAAACTTCTAACCTCAAATCTGCCAGTTCTAAATCAATGGTTAAAATAAAAGTTTAAAACTTGAAAATTTTTTAAGGGCTAATTTGATGGTGTTATAAATTTTAGAACAAGTTGATTTTTTAATATGATGATGTACATAGTGAGAAGAACACCTTCTCTAAAAATTAGCTCCTGAATGCATTGCATGTAGGCCCCACAAGCGGGGGCTATAGAACCTCCCTTTAAGGCAAGGGTGGTAGGAATCTAAGAATCCAATCCAAAGACCTATGGATCCATGGATTTTTGGATGGAGGGATAATAGTGGGGTTTTAGTTGAGTTTGGATCGCGGGTGCCATATGATTATCATTTTTATATATATTTTTATTTTTTAATAAATTTTTAACTTTTTTTAACAAAACGACCATCAACCATTTGATGGTCGTTTTTTTTATTTTTTTAACTATTTTTTAATATTTTAACTCCTTTTCTATTTTTTAATATGTGTTTTTAACAAAACGATCATCAAATGGTTCAAACGACCATCTGATGATCATTTTAGAATTGACGATGATCAATTGATCTTTCCACCAGTGATCCATTATCTAATGAAAAGTTACTTAGATCCTTGGATTTTTGGATTCCACTATAAGGAAAAATCCATGGATCCATGGATTAAACTTGTCCATACATATATATATATATATATATATATATATATATATATATATAGAAAAGGGATAGGAAGATACATGAAATTTGACACATTAAAAAATACATAGTTAGTGGTTCCCACGATTTTTTTGTTCTTCGGGAAGGGGACAATTGTGAGCTATCACACTCTCCTTTTTTTTTTTAACATTTTTTAAAATACTAGATGTATCTTATTACATTTTTTATTTATTTACACTTGGTTTTACGCTTGCCAATGAGTTCGCATGGATTTGATCGAAAGGCTAATTATTTGCATTGATGATCTATCCATCGTCTAGATCAACATCAGCGTACATATCGTCCCTAAGTGGGCCACCTAATATTCATTTTATTTTTACACTCTACTTACACATGTATGTAAGCCTAGATAGAAATGATCCAAGGGCTTAATTTTAGTGGTGATGATTTTCTCGTCATGTAGATGAAAATCAGGTGGTTATGGAGGTTGTAGTGAAGAGTGGGTTTGCTAACTGATACACGCATAGTTTGCCAACTCACTCGTGTAGCGCAAGTGAGAGGGCATAGTGAGTTTGTGAAAAAGTTAATCAAATAACGTGTTATATAATTTGCCAACTCTACACATGTGTGAGGGGGCAAAGTGAGTTTGTTGGGGGGCAAAGCCAAGTGTGAATTGGTTGTCCCCCAACAAACTCACTATGCCCCGCTTGTGTGAGTTGGTAAATTATACAGCTAGTGATTTGATAAACTCCTTCACAAATCTACCCTATACAAACCTTTTAATTTTTATCCGTTAACACTGCAATTATACATTTTTGACACAAACATGTAGGATCCACAAGATGAGAATATCATCCTCACAAAAAATCAGCCTTTGGATCATATCTACATGACCCTAGATCAGGTGTAACAAGTGGCAATCAAAGGTAATTGGTGGGGTGGAATAAAGGAAACCGTAACAAAATTATTAAAAAAAAAAACACATAATTACGAACAGTTGAACGCTAGAATTACATGTTTTATTGTAGAAGGGTTGACCCACTTTAAAGAATAAAATAGAGTTTAAAATATGCTAGAGTTAGCAATTGCACGTTTAGGGTAACCTCAGCAGAGCAAAATGAAATTATAGTCTGTTTGGACAAGGGATTTTAGGGATGGATTTTGTGTGGACCAGGAATTTTGAGGAAAAATATAACATGATTTTTTCACCAAATTCCTGGTCCCCACAAAATTCTTCCTCCAAATCTCTTGTCCAAAAAGACTATTAATTAACAATATAGGAAGATAATTCTTAATAATAATGATTGATGAAGAAGGCTAGCTTATATGTATTAATTTGCTTACTTGAGCTATGACCATATTTGAATCTCCAGTAAAGATGGTACATGATCTCTCCAACCAGCTACCTGACTTTGAAATCACAGACATCTTTATTAACGTTGTCTGGTAAGAACACATCTAATAACTTACCAACTGGAGAAGAAGATTGCTGCTGCTTTGCAATAAATAAGCGGTCTTTGGCGTGTTTGCTACTTCCCTTGAACACTTGCCACATCTCATCTACGCTCCTTAACTGAAAAATAATTAGAAAACATGCAATAAAGAGGATGATTTGTTAATAATATTATTATAAGGACTACTTTAATTAAATTAGTTTAATATCATGCGTGTATATATATTTTCTTGTTTGCATAGTGTAAGCTAGTTGAATCGTCGAGGTAGGTAAGACTCATTATGTCCCCTCCCTCTGAGTTAGTGTATATGTTTTCGTGATTATTATAAAAATAAATTTTTCTACCTTAAATAAAAATAAAAATAAAAAATCCTTCTTGTTACAGAAATATATAAATATTGTGTTGAGCCAACATGCATGAAAGAACACGGGCCGGGTATGGGTTGATGAATGATGAACTCGAAAAAAGATTAAGAAAATTTAATAAATATATATGTATTGACATACATATGTATACGTGTACCTTTGATTGCAGAGTGACAAGTGTGTCTCCATTAGCATCGAGTAAAAATCGGCGATCATGAATGCATACGTTCTCGTCGTCTTTGATATGGAAGACGATGTTTTCATTAACGTCCTTAACATCGATGAAATTAGCATGATGATGATGATCTACTATTGTGAGCTTCAGGGGTATCGGTGCACAGAACTGTTGGTTGATAGGGGCCACCATGATGACCTAATAATAACCTAAGCTAAGCACGGTGATGGATTGATGAGTCTATTCATTTTTCACCTCTATGGTATTTAATTTATAGAAGCTCCACAACCACATGGATATCTTATCGGAAAAAGAATTAGCATTTTCTTGTATAAGATGGAGATTTTTTCTTTTCTTTTCTTTTCTTTTCTAGGAACCTCCACAAATTAAAGAGGGCAAATTCTTTGAATAAAGAACAAAGAAATTACACATAAATCAGGTCCACACTTATTTTTACACTCCGAATTTACACATATATGTTTAATTGTGAGGTCACATGAAGATAGTTGATTTAACAGGTTACCAGTCGAGAGCAGATCTGTATAGTCAAATTACGTATTTATTTTTAAAAAATTTGGTATTATTGTAAAGAATACTTCCCAACAGTATAAATTTTTTCAAAATCTAATTTGTAGATTAAATATTATAACATTTTGAATTTAAAAATGTTAACAAAACCTTCTCTTTTAGGTGTGGGTTAAAAAAACCTACATTATAAATATATGGCCCAATCTATTATCTATTATTGGGCTAACAAAACCCTCTTTTTTAGATATGGGTTAAAAAACCTACATTATAAACATATGGCCTAATCTATTATTTTTTCTCAAATTCTAAAACAACTAAAATTTTTAATTATCTAATAAAAAATTAAAAAAAATCCCGTGCCTTGCACGGGATATAAGGGCTAGTATATGTTTAATTGTGAGGTCACATGAAGATAGTTGATTTAATAGGTTACCAGTCGAGAGCAGATTTGTATAGTCAAATTACGTATTTATTTTTAAAAAATTTGGTATTATTGTGAAGAATACAATATAAATTTTTTCAAAATCTAATTTGTAGATTAAATATTATAACATTTTGAATTTAAAAAACATAATTGTTTCCTGTCTCTCTTCAATGTCATCTCCACCCACAAATAAAAAGAGTTAGATTTTACACTTTAAAAGATACACAGTAGTTTAGGTATAAAAACTTTAAACTTTTCCAGAAATAACTACCGCATTTAACTCATTATCAATTAGTTTTGCGCCACACGTGAGGTGGTATAAGATCTTTATATATTGGTTTTGCAAGATTCTCATATCTCGTGTCAGACTATTATTTTCAACACGCCCCTCACGTGTGAGGTTCTTTTGAGCCTAACACGTGAAACTCTTTTGGGTGACGTGGAGCATGTACATGGGGAATTTTACAAGATTTTTGACTAGTATTATCTGTCGTTCACGTTTTGACGGGTGAAAATAGTCGATTTAAAAAATGGTATATTAACAGTTTAAAACAGTCGTTTTTATTTTCGACTACATGTTTTTTGACAGACCCTTCGACATACGAAAACTGTAAAAAATAACGATTTTCGACGGTTTTCATCCGTTAAAAAATGTTATTTCTGGCGTAGTGTGTGTGGCCATTGGGCTTGCTTTGAAACTATATTAAGTTTGATGAGAATATTCCTACATGGGATATGAGAACCTAACAAACCCAATATATAATGATCCTGGGTCACACCACTCATTGACAATTAGTTTTGAGTTGGATGCCCACAAGCTTAATTTGGTATTAGGGTGCAGGCCCACACGCAGTGGCGGAGCCAGAAATTTTTTCTAAGTGGGGCACTTGCGAAAAATAAATTGGTTTTTTTAATCAACTTATTAACAAAATTTTCAATTGAGGCGTTAGAAAATAATTTTTTTTAAAAAAAAATTAGGTTAACTAAGGGGATGTTTGTTTTTGTCACTTATTATAGTGGTGAGCCCACACAAAATGTTCTTTGTTTTTCACCACCAATAAATAACGTAAGGGTTTTGAGGCGCATAATTTACTAGTGGTAAAAAAGGAAGAGCATTTTGTGTGGCCCACCACTAATTAGTGGCAAAAAAATAAACACCCTATAAAATTATAAAATGTAATATATATGAGTTAGGAGTAGGAGACATCTAATAGATATGGTCTATATGCGGGGCCTAAATAGAGATGATCCGACGATGCAAGAATGATCTTCTTGCCAATTAGATCATCTTTGTACAAAAATTATCCTATTCTAAAACTTCTAGGAATTGGTTTTATGCTAATCGTAAAAATAGACGACTTATAAGTCATACAATTTTTATAGGGTTAATAGTTTTAGAATAATGTGTTTTTTAGTGAGTATGATCTACAGGGTGAGTGCATCATTATTACAAAAAATAGCCCTTAGATCACCTCTATGTGGGCCTTACAAAGATGTCTGCCATCCTAACTTAATATTTAATATTTTTTCGATTGGGTGGGGCACTTTTAAAATATTTTGATATTATTCAACAGGGTTTTTGAAAACTTGGGTGGGGAACGTGCCCCACCCAAGTGCTACATGGATCCACCTCTGCCTACACGTGATAGGCCCAACGGTCACACGTGCTCTTCGTCACCCAAAAAGAGTTTTACGTACTAGGCGCAAAAAAAATTATTTTAAGTTTGATGAGAATATTCCCACATGAGATATAAGAGCCTAACAAATCTAATATATAATATAAATTCGGAATGAGTGGTGTGATCCAAGATCACTATAAATTGGATTGCAAAGCTCTTATCCCATGTAGGACTATTATTTTCAACATTAAAAAAGAAAGCCATCCCCATCTATTTTGAATCCTCAATTAACACCATTCGTGGAAGTAGAATAGTCGTCGTGACAGTGCTAATAGTCGTCGTGACAGTCCCTAGCACTCCTCATCACAAGTGCTCGGTTTTTTGTGCGTGGTTAATAGGTCCCCGAAGTCTTGTGCCGTGAGAATAAAAACGAAAAAGTCTGTCTTGAAGGTCTTGCGGGTCTTGCGGGTATGCATGTATGTGGGAATGAGACTAGAGAGGATCTTTCTCTTTCATCAATTTGCGACCACACAATTGTTCAACGCTTGGGATTGGTACTAATTAAATGGTTGAACATTGTACGGCTATTCTGGTGCAATGCGCGTACGTGCTCGAACAGGCACGCGTATTAATTAATTAACTTCTCCCTTTTTATTTAATGAGTGAGGTTATATAGCCCCCTTAAATAGTCCAATAATAATCCCTCCATCTTGTAGGGCCCATTCCTCCCCCAAATCCTTAAATCTCTACTCCAAACAACTTAAATAAGGGTTTATTATGGCACACACCCTAAGGCTGATTTTTAGTTAGAATGTTTTTATCTTACGAAGATCATCATATCCAAAAGTTCATCCAAAATTCTACAATCAAGAAAGATGGTTAAAAATTTATCTATTTTTAAAGGACTGATTTGAATGAGTTAGAAGTTATAGAATAAGTTGATTTCCAGATATGATGATTTACATGGCAAGTAGAACATCTTCACCAAAAATTAAAAATTAATTCTTCGTATAACATACGTGTGTAATGCGTGCCAGTCCACTAGTTATAAGAATAAAAATATCTCACGAGTACATCAGGATATATGCATGAAATTAGATCGTAAATGCTCAAACCCTCGTTAGCAATTCAGCATATGGCTAAAATTTGGGACGGCACAAATACAAGTATTATTCGGTTAATAAGAATTGTAATACGGTCTAACATTCGGTAAATCATTCGTCGTACGAGAAATATTTAATTTATAGTTAATTCGTGTATAATACTTTTCACATGTAGAAATTCGACAGTAAAAATTCGGCAATATGCCAAGTCTTCTAGATGCTTTATGGAGTTCTAAGTGTGTGGATGAAGAAAGAAATTGAGAGAATTGAGGTCCTTATAGAAAAAGAGAGAGAACAAAGAAGGGTCCTTAAGTAATTAGCTAAAGTTTCTTTTTTATTTTTATTTTTTTGTTTTGAATGTCCGATAGTCATTAAATAAAATAGGAGTATTTTTCACCCGTTTCATTCGGTTAAAACATGTTTTAAACATTTTAGCTAAAAAATTCGTGTAATATTGATTAGGTTTCATTTGGAAGGAAATATTAAATGTTTATTCGGAAATACGGAAAAATACGAGTATTAAACGTGAATAATTCGGATGATTGCTAACAGGGGCTCAAACACCGTGGTTTTGATAATTCTAGAATTCCGTTGACACAGGTAAGCATACCGAAGAGGAATTAGAATAGTCGTCGTGACAGTCAATAGCACTCCTCAGTCCTCATCATAATAGGAATCCTGTTTTTTGTGCATGGTTAACAGGTCCCCTCAGTCTTGATAGGGTTTACTATGTGGTGTGAGTGTGAGGATCTTTCTCTTTCACCAATTTAATATGACGACAGCATTGTTTGTCACCATTCCGTCAATAATCGTTATTATCTATGAGACTAATATATGTACTCGGATGGGAACTTTTTATAAAAATTTTCATTTTTTAAAAATATATTAGTAATTTTTGTTTAGTTTAATTTTTAATTAAAATGAAAAGATATAATCCTTAATTTTTCATATTGGAAATTTATAGATTTGGAAGGTTAATTAAACTGTTTCATAAGAAATAGAGAGCCATGTGGTATTCTTTGCTGATGTCCGTGAAAGATTTCTACTATAGTTTTTTATGGGGGATTATATATTTAAGTTACAACAAAGCTTAGATGTACTACAAGAGGCATGTGAAAAGCGCATGTACTGTCTTAAACATCATCTTTAATAGAGGTCGCCATCAAGAGACAGATACAATTGAGAGCACCACTAACAAGTGCAGAAAAGGGCACCACAAACGAGGGCAACAACTATTTTATTAATAAGAAATACCTATATATATACATATTAAAATTACATGGGTCTTTACTCAATTGTAATATTCCGCCAAAAAATTTTGAATTCAAAACCTCCAAGTTATAAGAAGGTACCAAGTACCTCCAAATTACAAGTATAAATTTGTCTCAATGATTACACAATTTTTACTTCAACTACTTAGGTACCAAGTTTAACCATTCAATACAGGATAAATGATTGAACATTGAAGTGCGGCTATGCACTCTGGCGCAATGCACATGCCCAAGCAAATTCACGCGAATCACATTATCTAACTAATTTTCCACGGTCCCTATAAAATCCATACTTAAAATCTTTCATATAAACAAATCATTAGTAAATTAGTTAGCTTTGATTAATATGAATCGGTCAAAAACGAATTTTTAAACGTTGTTCATATTCGAATGTACATGCGACGTCTATTAAAAAAAAACAATAATACTTTCTGGACATATGGTTTTACAAAAGTGGTGACCTACTGTTATGTGACATGGTAGGACCCACCACTTTTTCTCTCAAAAGTTTTTTGAAAGAATTTCTAACTTACATGACAGTAGGATTGACTATGCCACATAAGCATCGGACAGAGCTTTCGTACTCAACGTTTGAGAAATGGGCGAGATTTTTTCAGGGAGAAATTAGAAGAAATATGCATCTTCTGAAGCGAAAAGGCCGGATAATACTAGGCTAGGCTCACATAATTAGACTAGAGCTATCATATGTGCGCCCACCATTCACCTTCCGGCCCTCGCCACTTGGGGACTTCTTACAGATAATGAAATGGAAAAAGAAATATTGAATTACTTGTAACACTGTTAACAGAAAGTTTGATAAATAAAATAACGGAGAACGGATAAAACATCTAAAATTTAGAAATTTCTGCCTAAAAACTCCATAAACTTTTCAAAATAGCCAAAACCCCCAAAATTCTCAAAATCAAATGTATGTACATTTTGCCCTTATTAGATATTGAGATACTAATTTTGGACCAGCTCCTAAATTTAGTAATAAGATATTATGAAGCATTAAATTAAATCTTTCCTAATTTTTTTTTCAATTAGATTGTATCTAAATCATCCTAAATTTTCTCCCTAATTAAGTCCTTTCAATCTAAAACTAATTTAGATGCTAAAAAAATCGATCAAAATATATATTTTTTATAAAAAAATTATTTTTTGATAATCAAAACATTTTTTTTGTATAATTAAATTTAGATTTGTCATTTACAAAGCCAGTTATGTAATGCCAATATTAGTTTTGTAAAATCAAGAATAGTTTTGCAAAATTAAAATTTATTTTACCAAAACAAAATAATTTAGAAAAAAAATTATTTTACAAATCCATAAATTAATTTTTCATTATGGAGATAAAATAGATTTTAAACTAAAAAGGAAACTAAAAAAATAAAAACGGTCAATTTAATAAAGTAGTTTGTTAAAGATAAAATCTTCAAAATATTATGAAGATAAAACAGATTTTAAACTAAAAAATTAAAAACGGTCAATTAAGCATAAATTAAGAGAGATAATCTTTTTAAGATATTATTTTCTAATTAAATAAAGGTAAAAAGGGAATTTAAGAAAAAAATATTTACTAGCTAGTGGAGTAAACCGAAATATACTCCTATCAAAAATGAAAAACGGTAAAATATAAAAAAAAATGGGGATTCTGGCTAGAAATGTTTGTGGAGTTTTGGTATTTAGCAAACAAAAATAGGGTTTTTAAGCAAAATTATGATAAAAAATATTACTCATATAACCGTGAGGTCTGTGATGTACAAATAACATTATGCATATAACTCTTGAATTACACAGTCAATTGAAAAATATTAGGACCTTGATGGATTGATTGCCAAGTTTAAAGGGACCACAAAATATCCAATTTGGTTAGAGGGGTTATTTCTCTTTTCTATTAAACCCCTTTCTCTCTCTAAACCCGCCCTAAAAAAACACTCACCTCTACCACCATCATCATTGTCATCGTTATCATTATCTTCACCATCCCCACCGTCGCCAACACTACTCCCACCTTCGTCACCAAATTTCTCTCTTTTGTCTCTCCATCTATAATTTTTATCCAAAAAAAAAGACAGCAGCAACAACAACCATCACTATCCTCACCATCACAGCACATTCTCTCTCTCTAAAAATAGAGACCCGACCGCCAATTACACCAAAAAATTCTAGATCTCCCTCTCCCTTCTATCTCTTTCTCTCTATCTTCCTCTATCTCTTCTCTCTGTTCTATCTCTTTCTCTCGATCTCTCTCTCTCTTATGTGGCAGTGGTGGTGGTGACTATAATGGTGGTAGTGTTGGTGGTAGGGGTGGGGTGTATCTTTTTTTGTGGGATATAATTATTTAAAGAGGAGACCACTATAACAAAAACACCTATTTCGACTTAAAAGCCCATCTTTTTCTCTTTTTTTTTGTAATCTTTTCCATTTAGGCTTAAAACCCATACCCATTTTTTTTATTAATCCCTCCATTCATATTGGAGGTCCTAAAAAAAGCCGTTTAATGGGAGATCGTCTAATATATCCATTATAAGTTTAATTCAGTCTGTTTAGTCTACCAAATTTTATATGAGTCTATTTAGTCCAAAAATAAAATTTAGATAAATTTGTTATTTAACTAATTAGTTATGGAAATCAAAATTTGACCGAATAAGAACCTTTGTTTCTCTCTCTACATTAATAAGCTTACTTTGCTGCTTTCGATCTTCACTTGTTTTCTTTGCTTCGATTGATTGATCATTCATCAGTCAACAAAAGATTTTGATGATGATGAAAGAGAAAGAGAAACAGATAGTTTCTACCATCACCACCGAGAGATAGAGATCGGCATAGAGAAGAGAGGAAATGTAGGAGATAGAGAGAAAAGAATAAAAGAGAAATGGAGAAAGATCTGATTAGAAAAAAAAATAGAAAGGAAAAAGAGAGAAAAGAAGGAAAAGAGAAGATAGAGAGATAAGAGAGGGACGTGAGAAAAAGAGAAAAAAGAAAGAAAAGAGAAAGAAGAGGAAAAAGAAGAGAAAGAGATAGAAGAGAGAAGAAGAAAAAATTCAACATAGATCTATGCAACAAAAATATTTTTGCATGGATCTATGCAAAAATATTTTTGCAGAAACTATGCAAAATCATGTTTCACAAATGATTTAGCATAGATCTATGCAAAAATGTTTCACATAATGATTTAGCATATGTAAAAATATTTTTATAGATCTATACAATAACTTTTTTGCATAAATTTCGTGAATTTTTTTTCAAAAACCATTCTTGACTGGTCTAGTTTCAAAGATCTCAAAAAGTACTTTCCAAATATATAAATTTTGTCAAAATCTGAATTTTAGTTGAAAAGATATAATATTTTAAAGTTTAAAAACAAAAATGATAACTAAATTTCTCTCTCATACTATATAAATTTGAAAAAGATAAAAAGGTAATTGACAAATATAATAAGGGTAAAACAAGAATATTAAAAAGAAAGAAATGGACTAAATAGATTTAAAATTTTTTAAAAAGGACTAAACGAATTAAAAAAAAATTTAAAAAAGGTATTTCAGTCTTATTAAAAATCATGTGTACTAAACATAATTAGTAATTCGGTGTTCGGTAAAAATTCGGTTCGGGTATTTTCAGGAATTATTCGAATTTATGGACGAAAAATTCTGTCAAATATCCGGTCAAATAATCGGAATTCGATAAAAATGCTGTTCAGGAATAATTCGAGTATAGTTCGGATGATCCGTAAAAAAATTAGCTTAAAAATTCGGATATATATACAAGTACCATATCTAAATTTCTTATGATAAAATAATATTATATCTTTTCATAAACTACAATACTAACGGTACTCATTCAAGAAGTTTCTAACTGGTACAATGGAACTAGTAATAGATTGAACAATTACTAAGATTTTAAAAAAAATTAAAGAAAAACCAATTGTTCAAAAGTAAAGTAACACATCCAATAATCTCAATGTAACTAATATAATGGATTGAAAAATAACTAAATTTTTTAAAGAAAAAACAATAACTAAGATTTTTTTTAAAAAAAAATTTAAAATGAAAAGAATTATTCAAAAGTTTGGTTCAGATTCGGGAATTATTCGTGAATAATTCAGGGCTCATTTAGAATGCGCGAATTATCCCGACTCATTGAATAATGCGGTTATTCGGTTCGGTACGGTATTGATACGATAATTCGAGAACTTACTAACTAGGGTACTAAATGGATTAACAAAAATTATATACTGGATGTTTTGACTATTATCCCTAAAAAATAAATCAGCAAATTATGGGAAAGTGTGGAATATTCATCCGACGTTTAGACCTCACAAAGATTTGGCCCTCACTTTTAAGTTGGGGGCGTTTGGAGAGACCTGTATGGCAAAAAAAGAAAAAAGAAAAAAGAATACTACTTATTTCCATCACATGGTGATTTTCCGAGAACTTTGGGTTTTATATTTACCTTGGTTATATTTGTTGATGTTCATTATTTGCTCGGCATTGAAGATTTTTATTTTTTATTTATTTATTTATTTATTTTTGTGTGTTGGGGGTGTTAAGGGACCCCAACCTTAATAACAAAAGACTATTGCCTTAAAATACACATTTTTTACATTCATCTTCAAAAACAAGATCTTCCGAAAATGAATTTGCATGGGTACTCAAAGTAGGACTATAAGGCTCGCAAGATAATCGGCAGCTCGATCGATTAGACTCTTTATATATATAGATATCTCTAATTGGAAAAAAAAAAAAAAAAAACTCCAACTCATTCACAGATCCTATGATCCTTCTCCAGATATGGCATGAAGAATTTTACAACTCACTTATGGTTTGCTTGAAAGGAGGATTCTAAAGTAGAGATTCAGTGGAGACTAGGGATTTATGTTTTTCTGGTCTGTTTGGATGCCAAGAATCTCTCGAAACTTGTTTTCCAACAAATCCCTATTTTGGAGTCCCACCTCTACCTTTATAATTTGTTGGAATTCTAAACTAAAGATTCACTATGTATTCAATCAACTCAATGCAGATTACACTCCACAAAATTTAAACAATAAAATAGAAATTTTCTTTAGATTTTAGATAGTAGCCAAACAAACCAAAAGATTCAAGCTTCCAAGGATTCATGAATCCATGGATCCTTTTATGGTTGCCAAACAAACCAAAGGATTCATGTTTCTAAAAACTCGTATTTTTCAAGGAAAACATGAATTCTACATCCACACACTATTAATTAACCCCTAAAAAAGAATGCATAATCGATCGAATCGATCACACATACGGTATCAAATAATAACTAATACCGTCAATAATCTTCTCTAATTAAGATAAGAATATAAAAAATTTAAGAAAATTATATTGTTGAAAATATTTGCTAACAAAATTGATGAAAAGAAGGAAAAAAAATTATGGTAACAATTAAATCAATTCTAGCTAGCTAGCTAGCTTACCTGCAAGCTTGGCAACTGTAAACTGATTAGAAATGAGGAGGTGATCAGGTAAGACGGGCATGGTGGAAAAGAAGGGCACATGAAGAACCAAACTAACAATCAGAAGTGCACTACTTAATGAAGAACCTAGCTCTTAACTTTCATGTAGTGTTTTAAGTGTTAGATGGTAATGCACGTGCCCTGCTTCTCCATCTTGCACCACTATTACCTCTTTCTTTCTTATTCTGTTATCAGCAACAGCACATTTAGACACCTCCATGGAGGAGAACTATCAAGCAAGAGATGGTTCCATATATATATATATATATATATAATGCTTTAGTATTATATTTACACACTTAATTGGTGGGGAGCTAAAAATAGGCTCTAAGATAAACCCTTATTTATTAAAGGCGAATTTGGGCCATTAATTAGGCCCATTAAATATTACCCCCTGCTAGAATGCATGATCCGTTGTAAATTTACATGCACGTCACATTATGAATTGTGGGGTTTTCATTAATGCATAAGAGCCATTGATCGTGCGTTCTATCCTACCAAAATTTGTTTATAATCCCAAAAAATCTCAACCACCTCAAATAGCTACTCAATACTAATTGCTAATTAGTGGAGTGGCCCAAGGTCTTTATATATTAGATTGCAAGGTTTTCATCTTTTCTTATGTCATTATTCTCGACACACACCTTCAAATGTGGCGTTATTTTGAATCTAATACGTGAAACTCTATCAGATGACGTAAATCGTGTGACCTTTGGGCCTCTCACGTATGAGCCTTCTTTGATACCATATTAAGTTTATTGATATC
>MVGT01001372.1:323176-372396 GCA_002174775.1 Macleaya cordata
ACGAACTACTACTGACTCCCTCCCTCTCTCACTCCCGAAAAGAAACTCTCCGCAACAGAAGAATATTGAGAACGCCATCACTTAGTCAATCTCCCCAGGGGAAAAGACACCGTCCAGCCAGAGGCTCAGCGACTAAGATCCCGTCTTCTACCTCGCCCGGCCACGATCTACCAGAATAGGTGATACAGATCCAATCTTCTCCTTTAATTTTGGTTTAAATTATTTTACAAAACAACGCTGACTTGACCGTCGGAGACTCCTAGGCCGGCACCACCCCGGCGCCTAGAGATCTTCACGTGTGAGTTGTATTTTTTCCTGTGCAGGTTGTCGGTGCCCTGATCCAATATCAATTGTGGAAACTGCGATCTACACATGTGAAGATCATTTTACTGGACCCCTTTATTTTTTCATTTCTTTCGCTTAACTTTTTCATTACCGGTACTGAGGTTCATAATTTAAATTTGACAATTTATTTTAGATATATTTAAGTGATTAATATCTAATATTCATGCTTACGATTAAATATATATTTGGCTACTTGAAATAGTCATTTCAATGTTGTCACCTATATAGGTGCGAGAATATATAATTAACAATATGTAGGACTTCATTTTAAAAATATATCAGCTTACTATTTTAAAGGGCAATAATACTTTTTGGACCAATAGTTTTACAAAAGTGGTGTCAGACGTTTATGTGGACTCACAATTTTTTTCCTCCTAAAAGTGTTTTGAAGGGGTGTCCAACTTACGTAGTAGTGGGACCGACCATGCCACATAAGCATCGGGCACAAATTTTGTAACTTGGTCGGTCCAAACAACATTACTCTTTAAAGGGGTTGCATTGGCTCCCTTAGTAGCTCCACTATAACCATATAGCGCCATCTCAATATTTTTTTTCTCAAAACTACTCCTGGTAAAGTAACACAATGGCTCGTGATATCTATCGCATAGCCAACAGATAATAAGGGCTACTTAATTTTAAGGTCAATAATAATTGACTGAATTTGATGTGTGTTTTAATAGGGGCTACCATATTTTGGTCAAATAATAAAATTTTTAGATTTTCTATTGTTTTCACCAATCAAATGAATTTTTCCACCACCTTATTCAGCATCACAATACCGAGTACATTCAGCCTCATTCGACTCAAATATTTCGAATATTAAATCTCACATTTAGGAGTCTTATAAATATAGTATGAAATAAACTCCATCATTAATGGATGAAACTTTTTTATTTTCACAAAACGAGTTTGGGGAAGGCCGGTCATCAAAACGTCAAAAAAAATTAGAGCAAAAGAAAGTAAAGCATTATAGAGAAGACCAAAAATACAAAATTATTTAAAAAAAAAATTTGGTTGTGCATGCTCTATGAGTCTGGACAATACATAGTTTTTATTTTTATTTTATTTTTTTTGTTCTTTCCATACGCATCTGTTCGGTTGTTGGCTAGAGTTAGATGTGAATTGATTTTTTAAAATAAGTCAAATGCATTTTAATTTGGTCGTGCTAGCCCTTAACAAAAGCCCTTAACATCACCAAGTAGCTCTTAAATTAGGTGGCCCTTATTGATTGCATATGCGGTACGACCTGGGCTTGGTAGTCGGGCTCAGGTTTGGACTGATTATGTGGAAAACTGAATAGTCATGCCAGGCTGGCCTGACTCAGCATTGGGCCCCAACAGGCAGGGTTGGTCTGCGCTTGAACCTAATGGGCCTAAACCGGGTCTTCTTTTGGGCTTACTTATAGTCCGTTGTGACTAGTAAACAATTAAGACTAAATGAGGCAGGCGTTATTGGGGCGTGGGGGCTAATCAAATTAATAAGGGGAAATTTTAAATGCACACACAGGAATGTTATTGGCAGACCTGTTAGGTAGGACTCGGTCAATTTGATTTGACTCCACAATTCCTAATGATAGTCCCCAATTTAATCAAGGGGAGGATATATAGCCCCCTTAAAAAATTCTTGTGGGGCCCACATGCAATGCATCCAGGGGCTGATTTTTTTAGAGGATGATCTACATGGTGAAGATAATGTAGTTACCTGAAATCAGCCTGTTCTAAAATTTCTAACATCAAATCTGCCCGATCTAAATCAACGGTCAAAATAAAAGTTTAAAACTTATAAATTTTTTAAGGACTAATTTGAGGGGGTTAAAAGTTTTTCGAACAAGCTGATTTTATAAGCACTGAGAATAACAATTTGATAGAAAAGGGCATTGGGTTTTTTAATTGTTTAAAAGATCATCAATCAATTCATTTTCACGTATTCCCACATGTTCCGTATTATATATATGTAGTTTTAAAACAAAAAAAATCGATTTCAAATTAGGGTGCCAATAAAATTGAGGGCTGCCAACAACAATAAATACAAATTTGAGAGTGCCTATAACAGAAGCCTGCCAATAACATTTTGGAGGGACTTATAAAACGATGGTAATGTCATTTCTTCTGAGACTATTTTTTGTGCAGTGAGAAAAACATTTTCACATAAATCAACCGTGGATCATACTTACGTGATCCTGTTTGGATTAAACATAAAATGTTTTATTTCCCAATAGACTCGAATATTCAACGAATGTATTACGTCTTATTATCCTTTTTATCTCTCTAAAAAAAAACTCACAACAAGAACACCTCAGAGACGATAATCGCAATTCACAAATGGCAGATCAGATTGCAAAAGGAGAAGAGTTCGAGAATAAAGCAGAGAAGAAGATCAATAGCTGGGGTTTGTTCTCCTCCTCCTCTTCCAAATACGATGAAGCCGCAGAATTATACGAAAAAGCTGCAAATTCCTTCAAACTCGCCAAAGCCTGTATACTCTCTCTATCTCTCTCTTTCTCTCACTTGAATTCATCATCTTCTGATCAATTATTATATCTTAAAATGTTTACTATTTGGATTGAATCGATCGTAGAAAAGAAAAAAAAAAGCATAGCTTGTCGATCTTCATTGACGTGTAACTTAATTCTAGGTTTTGGATTAAATTCTTATGGTTCACGTAGGATCTGTTATTTAAACATAGATTTTCTGATCAAATTAGGTCGATCTAGGGTGGTTTTAGATGCAAGAGAGGTTTAATTGCATCTGGAATTGAGGAAATAAGTGAATGTAATTTTACTGTTTTTTCAGTTCTTTTGAGGTTTAATTTCATTCTATAGAATCGATTAATTTAATTCGGTGTCAACTCACCTGTTTAACTAGCTCTTACTATTAAGAACTTACTAACTAACTAACTCCTCTGATACATTGGTGTTTCAGGGGATAAAGCTGCATTGGTATACATCAAATTGGCTGGCGTTCATTTGAAGGTTAATTTATTTTGATCTTAAATGTTTAACACTTCAATAAATTGTTCTTAACGATTACTTATCATGGACTAATCTCCTTCTTACAGTCAGATAGCAAGCATGAAGCTGCTTCTGCTTATGTGAGTGCTGCAAACTCCTACAAAAAGATCTCTCCAAAAGGTGCTTATGCTGCTAGGTCACGACCATAACTTTTCAAACATTAATGATAGAGTTCCCTCCGTCAATTTATGTGTCGAAGTCTCTACATAACCCATTTCATTTTAATGCGTGTTTTATTAGGCATCCCGTTGAATCTTTTGTGTTTTCTTTTCTTTTCCACTAGAAAGATGTAATTAATGCATACCTAACCACTAGTTGGTAAGTTCATAGTTGGTATCACGAGAGAGTATTATGAGCTTTAGATATTCTATACTTGACAATAATTCATCATGTATCTCAAAAATAAAGTAAACAAAGCACTAAGATGACTATAGGTGATTATGGGATGCATCTCAATTTTTATGGTTGAGTTGTGAAATTTAGTTTGTCCACCCTGAAGATTCCTCAAGCACACATATCAATCAAATGAGAAATCTTCTATGGCTTGGTTTGTATAAATATGCATTACCCATTTTTACTTGTATACCCTGATGGTAGATTTCCTTTTTAGTCTGAAAAGCTTGATAATCATCCCTAGCAATAAAAATTCAAACCTATTAAAGTTCCAGAGCCACTTACAAATGAAACTTAAGTCATGTATTTGTATGCTAGGGGTTGATTTTGTGACTGCATACTATTTCGACTCTTTCAGGTAACAAAAATTAGTGACAGAAAAAAAAGTCTGCTGTGCCCTCAGTCCTTTGTTGTTTCTCTTTTCCGTTTCTTTTGGCATCTGAATGTTGATTCACTTCCACCGAATTCTTATGAAGTTTTGCTAGATTTTACCCTTGATAACTAATTTTTTGTGCTCTGAGTATAGTTTGACACTCTTTCCTTTCTGCAGACTGGACTTTTTTTTACTTATGCCTTTGTTTTGATTCTATCCTTAATTTGGTTTTATAAGTTGGGCTTCTCTGTTATAAAATCCTATATGCTGATATTGCAAACTGGAAAATTGGGTCTGTTTGTCGACAAGTCTTCAGTGAAGACACTTGCTTCTCACGGAATATAGGCTTCGATGCTTTCTGCTTAATGTGCTTGCTATATCATGCATTTCATTTTAATTTATAATAGCTATGTGTTTTTTCTTCACCTTATTTGTTATTTGGTGTTTGTAGAGGCCATATCATGCTTGGAGCAGGCAGTGAATTATTTCATGGAAATTGGCAGGTTTAGCATGGCTGCAAGGTATTGCAAGGTGAAGTCACTACCAATTTGTTAGAAAGTAGTAGTGCAGTACCATTTTCAGATTTTCTAATGGAAAGAGCTATTTCAAAAAAAAAAAACAGCCTGTGCTTTAAAATTGTGACTGGAATCCTATTAATTTCTTTCGTGCAGTTCTTCTTTTGTTTTAATTGTATTTACCTTAATGTTGGATTCTAGACAAAGGTGTTCAAATTTTATTTGGGATTGAAATAGTACAGGATCATTTTATTTGATGCAAATTTGTAAGTTTAATTGTTTAAATACTAATCGGTGACTTTGATCCACGCTGTGTGCAGGAAATTGGGGAGTTATGTGAGAATGAACAGAACTTTGAGCAGGCTATTGTTTATTTTGAACGATCTGCTGATCTTTTCCAAAGTGAAGAGGTGAACACTTCAGCAAACCAGTGCAAGTTGAAAGTTGCACAATTTTCTGCTCAACTGGAACAGTAAGTCGTTCTCTAAAGGTTGTAGATGTTCTCTTTTTTTAGGCTGACTGAAATGTTTATATATTATTATATTCTGAAACTTGATCTCCAATTAGATCATTTTGTTTGCCATGACCTATTTTCCGATGCTTGATGCATATTCATCATATCTCTTTTTTATCCCCTTACCCGAACTTTTGCATTGGTATCTATTATGGTAAACTAAAACTTGACATCCATAATATTTCTTTTTGTGTGCCATAACCTTTTTTCTGACATAATGAGGATACACCGTTTTCTAGAGACTTGCTACATTAGTCGTTTAGACACAGTGCCATGATAATGTGTGGTACATGTTGACCCTCCTTTATAAACAAATGAAAATTTATTCACATAATTTTTTCAGATATTATGGATCGAATTTATATAAGCTTATCTAAATGCATTCTATCTATTCTATCTACTTAATATGAACTAAATATTTACAAATAACTACTGTGTTAAAGGTGACGCCTAGGTGAGCTATGCGTACAGGTAAAAAAAATCCTCGCCTCCCATGAGGCTATTTTCCCCAGGTTCTAGGCAAAGGGCGCCTAGGCGGTTGCCCTGAGGCATGGGCCAACTCGGGGAAAATTTAAGTGGGTTGCCCAGGACAAAACCACTTATTTTCTTCTTTGTTTCATTCTTCTTCACTCCAAACTCTCTAACCTCCTAAAACCCTATTTCTTTTCATCTCAACCCTCAAACTCCATTAAATCACTTCAAAACAAGATTTTTGAACTTGTGTGCTTCATTGATTTGCTAAAATCTATGTTGTTTTATTGTCATTTATGATTTATGCATATAAGTCATAAAAAGACTAAAAAATATGCATTGAAATAAGCTGATTAAAGCATATGACAAGATTAAAAAGGGGTACACATGAATATCTAAAAAATATAGGGGAGCAGGGTTTATGGGTGACGCCTAGTCCATCGCCTCGCCTCATGCCTCAGACAACCTTGCAAATAACTCTTCCTTCCTATGTAATAAAGTGTACAGACATATCAAATAATCTACTTATTGGGTTTTGCTGTACATGTTTCCATGCCCTTTGTGTATCCTCTTCTAAGAGCATGGCGCATACCACCAGCTAAAACAAGTCAACAATATGCATGCTTAATTGTACATATATACTTTCTTAAATTTCCTAGCATTTGGATGCATTCTGGAAACCTAAGTCTGCTTTGCTCTTGGTTTCCTTCTATGCTACTCATTAGACATTATTTAACAATGAATGGTGCATGGGTGTATATGCATATAGAAACTTCTATTTGAACTTTAGTATCTTTTATCCATTCCTCTGAAGGACTCTTGCCAATTTGAGAATTGGTAATTCAGAGTATTATGACATAGTGTACATCACAATTTAGAGGTCCCATGGGGTCCCATGGAAGACATTAGTGAAATTCTCTTGTGAGGGGCTAATAGCTTTCTTTGTAATTCAGAGCCTTGTTTGCTTTTACAAATCCATTGTGGTAGAGTGCCAGCAATGAACTTGTAGAATAGTTTTCACTTAACACGCTTGCGAACAAAAATTACTTGCACTAAGGTACTGGTGTTAAATACAGATTATAGGGAGAAAGGAAAACATTAATTTTAATTTGACAATTAGCCTCTGCATTCCAGATATCCGAAGGCAATTGAGATATACGAAGAGATAGCAAAACAGTCACTCAACAATAACCTTCTGAAGTACAGCGTTAAAGGGTATCTACTTAATGCTGGGCTATGCCAACTCTGTAAAGGCGACGTTGTTGCAATTACCAACTCACTGGAGAGATATCAGGTTTATTTTTGCTCTATTTTGGCATCTTGAAGTTTTATCTTTACATTGGTGACTTCAAGGTGTAATGCAATGGCTTGTGCAGGACCTCGACCCAACTTTTTCAGGAACGCGCGAGTACAAACTTTTAGCTGTAAGTTAGGGATTGTAATACGTCTTGCAATTAAGGTCATATTAATTATCATCTATATCATTACCTTGCCCAACTACTTTGGCTTTCCAACATGAGTCATGTTCTCCAATTCTTTTCTTCTTCTTATTTTTTGTTTTTGAGTTGTATCATCTGGTAATGGGTGTACCAAGTATTTTCATATTTCATACTACCTCCAGTGCATGTCCCTTTTGGCTTTTCTCTTGTTCTTCTGGCCTTCAACCTGCACCAAAGCACCTGTTTGTTGGTGCATGGTTGGTATTTTTGCGTGTGTGTAAACCATCTCAATCAGCCTACATTTCTCCAGATGAACTCCTTTCTGGTTCTTTTCTTCTACTCCTCTCATCCATCTAAACATTCTCATCTCTGTTTCAGGCACTCTATGAAGACAGTGCTTCTCAATAGCCCAACATTCTATATTGTAGTTATGAATGTCCTTTTGAATTGTGAAGTTGGTGCTAGTTGGTTCAGTTTTAAAATCATGGTTTTTTACTTTATTACTCATTGAAACTTTTCATTCTTGCGAAATTTTAGGCATTTTAATTGCTTTTTAGCAGTTATCAGCACCAAGTTACTTGTTGACGCTCAGTAAAACGTCAAGTTCGATAATATTTTCTTGAGATTTATTTCCTCATGATTACTAACTCCCAACTATTACTCATTTGGCAGGATTTAGCTGCTTCAATTGATGAAGAAGATGTTGCAAAGTTCACTGATGCTGTCAAGGAATTTGATAGCATGACCCGACTGGTATTTTCTTTCTGCCAATGTGATTTTAATTCTAAGATAAATATTGTCAATTTTGTATAAAAAGGAAAATATGATCTAGCCATTTTGTACCAATTGGCTACAGTTGGCCCACTACTGGGGAATTGCTGATTCTGATTAAACTGGGAGAAGAAATTGAATCAGAAACTGAAGAGGAAAACATAAGGCATAAAATAAAGAAATTGATGACTTAGTTTTACAGATCTGGATTCAGTTTCTAGGTCTTTGAGTTGATAATAAGAACATATATAGTCTGTTTGGACAAGGGATTTGTAGGAGGGATTTTGTGGGGACCAGGGATTTGGTGGAAAAATCATGTTATATTTTTCCTCAAAATCCCTGGTCCCCACAAAATCCATCCCTAAAATCCCTTGTCAAACAGACTAATATATCATATAGGAAATTACACTTACACACCTACATAGTCTGCATAATCTGAATGTATGCTGAAGGTATGATAGTGAATTGAAGATGTGGCAACTGATACTCTAAAATTGCATCTTATTGGCCTCTATCAGACATCTTTCAAATAAAAGTTTTCTGATGATTTACTAGACCTGTCTTCCCCTATAAATTACCAATACGTGGAGTGACATGTATCCACTGAAGAGGTAGCTATTGATTTGCATGTTTTTTTTATATTGGAAATAGTTGATTTTCATGTCCTACTCATGTGATTAGGGCTTCCTTTCTCCAGCCTAGTAAACATCAAACTTTTGAGGAATAACACTTGAGTGTATGAGATTGTTCTGATGATAATTGAAAAGTGTATTGTATTAGTCTCCTCTTCCCCTCCCAACACCTTTTGAGTCCTTCTGAAGACTCCATTCCTTATCTTACCATGGATACAATTTTAGCTCACCTTTGTAGCCTATTATAGTAATTCTGCTCTGAATGCTTAAAAACCAGTTGCTGCATATGAATTTTCTCTTTTCTTTTCTTCTTTTCTTTTTTTCTTTTATTTATTTATTGATTTATTTATTTATTTGCTGCATCTGTTGTCATTTCTTTCATCTATGTGCTTGTTCACTGTTGCTATTTGATATGATGATCCTTCCAAGGTATCTAATTTCTAGTGCTCATCTCTTTTGACAACTTCCATTGGGTTAGGAACTTTTGAGTTTGCTTTTAGATTCATTAGTGCTATACTTCACTTTGTGGGCATCAATCAACTTAAACTGAAATGCTTTTGTCTGCTGCATTAGGATGCTTGGAAGACCACAATGTTGTTGAGAGCGAAGGAAGCACTGAAGGCTAAAGAACTAGAGGAGGATGATCTTACTTGAATTGTACGTCTTCCTCTCTGGTATCAGGCTTGTATTTATTAATAGTACTGTAAGTAGCTGGGGGGATGTTCTGGTGCTTCTTTATTGAATTATTACTACATTGTGTTTTTCCCTGGGTTGAGGTTTTATTGAAGTCTACCGATTGGTGTGGTGTGCATAAGATTACTTTTTGTCTGTTTATTTTTCCTTTTCTTGAACTTCTGACCGGCTTTCAAATTTAATAAGAGAAACTCAGGATAACGACGGTCTCACTTAGTTTCTTCTCCATCGATTTTTTGAGATTCTTCTCCATCTATCTTATTATTTTGTCTGCTGATGTGGGAGTGACTGAAGTTAGATGGTTCACTACTCACAAAAAACGCGTCCCGATGGCTTATTATGTGATTATGGTTTCGGTTTTACTGATCAGACAGTAACTGATTATGAGTTTGCTGCTCTTTCCTTTTCAATGGGTTTTCCAGTTATGCTGTTGAAAACTTTGCGTTGGCATATCTTTTGTAGTCTTTTAAAGCAAACAGTTGAGATCGGCACCTTGGGCTCTCTGTTGAAGGCGAAAGGCCTTTCACCTACAATCAAACTTCGTTGCTGTTTCTGAAAGGGGTTAGCTTCAGCGGCACTTCACTGATTGCATTTAATGACAAGAAAATTGATCGACTTGGGTTGTTGGGCAATGAGGCATCTTACCATTCTAGAGGATTACATATCAATATTAATAAGGGTGCATTCAGCATTCCTATTTCCTTGGTGTGAACTTCACAAATGATATGTCGGTTCTCCAAGCCCGACAAGCTATTTGCTGGGTCTCAAGTCTCAAGAACTGCAGGCCATGCGGAAGTATCAGGTCCCTAGTAAAACTTCCACATGGAAGTATAACCATGCGAATGTTTGGTTTGGCCTGACATGCCTTCGATCATTGACGAGTGCACAAAAGCGCAAAAAGATTTACGTTGGCCCGCTGAATTATTTAAAGAGAGCTGATCATCGTTATTCATACATCACTTGTGGGGGTCGTGTATACATCAATGTAAAAGAACTCATTAAAAGAGAAGTTTTAGTTTTAGTTTTATTAGAGCAGCTTAACGACAATATGACCCCTATAATGTCCATCTGGCTACTAGATCAACGCGCAGTCAATAAGATACTTGGTCAATAAGATGCTTAATCGTATTTTCTTAAAAATCAAAGTAACAGAGCGTAGAGCAAAAATGTCAGAGCAGCACGGAATGAGGATTCTGGTTAGGAAGTGAGAAACAATGCTCCGAATCCAACACTTACAATATATCCAATCAGGCTGAATTTTGATATATACCAACGCCCAACAAGTGATTATGAGAAAAGAGTAATGAATGGGGTTATTAGATATTACATATGATTCAGAATCAAACTTTTGATCTAGAACTTCTTGGCCTTCTCAGTCCACGACTAAAGGAGTAAATAGTACTTCGATTTCAAGAAAATTCTTAGAATACATTTAGCATGGTTTGCTAGCAGATTGATTATGTATACTATTTACTGTCATAGTTGCAAATGTAAATCAAAAAGGAACATGGAACAGAGTTGTAGATTTCAGTACACCTGAACCCATTTGGCGATCACAGTAAGTAAATGAAGCAAATAATAAATCAGCACCAGAAAAGTGAGCTGAAAAGACTACAAAATACTTTGATACCAAAATCCTCCCAAGGTTGTGTCAGAAATGAAAATGGAGTCTACATTGGGTTACCTGATTGAGAAAATCCCGGACAAAAAAAGAAAAGAAAAGAAGAAAATGATTTCATCCACTATTCCCTGGGCAATGAAAGAAAGTTACAGAACAGCCAAAATGTGAGTGTAAAACAGGGTCGTGTTTAAACACTTCCGGTCTAGGTGAGAAGAAAAATGGTCCCATTCAAACCGAACCGCCCTGTCCATGGATGATAAGTCTGAAAGTGGTGCACTCACCTATTTTATTGATAAGGTGAGGAATACCCATATATTTCCACGAGCAAAAATAAAAGCTTCCTTGGGGCATCCACCAAAAGCATAAGATGTTGAGAATCACATATGACTAAACAAGTTATCTTATAAAAGGAGCTAACCACCTCATCTCTGAACCATTTCCATTGGCCAAGTAGAATATCTTCTTCCATTTTTCATCAGAAAATGCCTCGCGGCGTATCAGTCTTTGCCTGTCATAGAATATATTACTATGTGAACACAAACACACAAAAATCAAGATATGGTGGTATTGAGTAGGGTTGAGCATTTTATACGAACACAAACAAGTTCAAGCATGATAGCCTGAGTATATATATTATGATAACGGCTCTTCAGATGTATTGGAAAAATATATAATTTAATTTGACTCAAACAATCAATCAATCAAATAATTAGTGCATAAGAAATAAATCACTTAGTTCTCTGAAAAGTCCACTTGATAACAGTTTCTAATTCATGCACAGAAGGTTTTCACAAAATAATTTGGAAAGTATATTGTTATTAACGCCAAACAAATTAGTAAAATTAGGAACTAGTATACAAATGCAAAGGAGAATATATTAGTTCTATTGAAGCTCCTTGCTTGCAATAGGCCCAACTAGTATCTGACCACTTGATCTATTATTATCAATACTAACAAAGGATCATGTAAACCTTTTTACGTCATTTCACATCAAAACAAATAAAGCCTTTGAACCTACATACCAAAATCATCTCAGTTTGTCATCCCTATCCTTTGTACTCAAGCAGTCTAAAGGATTTATTAAATCCAGGCTAATTGTCACCACTGAATTCCCCGTTTCCAACACTCTTAACATATCCAATCAAACTGAGTTTTGGTGTATTTGTCTAACAACAGATATGGCCAACCAGTACACATGGTAAGACGAAAAGGTGTGTTTATGGCTCCTATTTGATTTCATTCATATGCTGACAATATTGGGCAAGGGCCGCAAGGCTAAGACATTTCCTAAATCATGCTGGACATATCATATCATTGATTGTAACAGCTCCTCATTCCTACTGATCCACTGTAAGACTTTTACTCACTTCTAGTAATTAAAATGATAACCTGTTTTTAAAAAAAAAGTACATTGATTTTAACTTCCAAATGTGGATTGGTTTAAAGAAATTGAAGAAACTCTTCAAATAGCTTCGGACGAAAAATGAGAACTATATATATCGATCTTGAACTCATAGGAAACTACCAGACTGTTTTTATTGTCTCTATAAATTTTGTATTCCTTTATCACGCTTTTTTGCTCGATCAACAAAAATTTCAATTGATAAAAAAAAATTTACAAAAAACAACTAAACAACCCCAAAGGGACCCTAAACAAAACAGGGGATCTCAACAGCATCACAATCAAAGTCTGCCATCCCAACTAGGTTGGCACCGCAGACCCCATCAATCATTTGCTAGACCCTTTAGGAAAAATGAATTCCTTTACGCTATTACGCTAGTTCTAACTAAATTCAGGTTTTCTTTCTTCTCTAATTTGTTTCAAAATTAGCAAGTTCAGTTACTGCAACAACCAAATGGTTAACTGAATACGCGTTCACATATGGTGAAAATGAGTACTTAACATTTATAATATTGAGGGATGGAAATGGGGAAGCTTGAGTAAGTAAATAATCTTGTACAGCGAAAAAAAACTGAGGGAAATAATAAACGTACCTAAGATAGTAATGGCAAACAGTTGCGGCTTCGTCTAAGCTGTAGCGAGGAAAGTCTACACGAGCATCTAATGGAACATCTGGCAGGTCTTTACGTAGCTTGCCCACTGCTGTTGAATGAGAGAAAGCCCCCACCATCATGTCATTGTGCATCATAGATCGAAATGCTTTCACCTATACAAAAGAAACATACTTATTAAATGATTGTTTCAAGATTAACTGTTATATGAAGAAAAAAATAGTTTCTACGAGTAGCTTGGTTTTTAAGCAGATTCGTGTAACCATCATGTATAAAAGGACGACCGAGACCTGAGCTAAATAATAGCAGTTTGTGCTTAAAAGAAAACAATTTAAAGCAACTAAAACCATGTCTGCAAAAGTAAACTGTCAATCATCAGTAGTCCAGAATCTACATATAGTCAATTTTAAAATAAAATACACTTTTAAGGGCTAGTGTTTTATTTTATGATTATCTTATGTTCGTCAAAGCCAGATGATTCCTATTGCAGAAGCCTTATAATGTATTATCACTCCAATTACAAAATGCCTGACAAGCATTTGCTAGCCACTAGGAGATCTCTCCCTCCATCCCTCCCTTCATGTGTCTCATTCACCCATAACGTTGCGGCAGAAACTCTCCCTCTCTCTGAAACAGATGGCAGAGAACTTGAGAGTTGAGACAATGGGCGTATACAATAAAAAGGATTTCCAACCTCTCATTCTTAGAATGTATACAGTGCTTTCAAGGATTTAAAAAGTCTCTCATCCATTCATCCTTTCTTTTTCATGTTTTTTAAGAGCAGTATCACTCTCAATACAAATGCCTTACACTGTACTCTTCGTTGTTCTAGATGAGTTATAGTGCTCTAATACCATAACAGACTTGATTAAAATGTTAAGGTTTAGGGTTTGGATGGCTAGAAGAAAGGGATTTCATGTGTTTTGATTAATTTGAAACTTAAAATTCTCTTTGGATGCATAGGATTTATTTTTCTGAGTGTTGGGGCTGGGGTTTTTTCCTCAGTGTTGTTAGCTAGGCTTTTTCTTTCCTACCTATTTACACTTGTATATCTTTGCCAATTGGCGTTATTAATAAATTTTTGCCTTTATAAAATAAAAAAAGGAATATTTTTCTAAGCATCTAAAATGAGTGAAATTCAGATCACCGCAATTTCCCCCCAGAACTCTCATGTACTGAGAATACATTAAACGCAAAAGTGGGAAATTATACTAATCAATGAAAAAGGATGGTGTGTAAGCATGTGCAGGATTCTTGAACCACGAGATTATGGCATCATGTGAACCAAAGATACTTTAAGAAGCTTAGTTTTTGGAAAAAAGGCATTGACTCCTAATCAAAACCTTGCATTTGTATTCTAGACATTAAGACCCAAAAGGTACATGAATAATCCACATTAGAAGCTTCCTCCTCGTCTTCTCGACCTCTTCAAGAAACTCTCCCTCCGCAATGTTAACCATTCTTGTCATTTACAGATGAACATACGAGCAATGCCTGTGTGCATCCAAGTAGAGCCGACATACCTACGGTTTAATAGTGTAAATATTACCATTTAGGACCCGATTTTCCTAAATCTCTACAAAAATTACTTTCTACGGACTCTACAGTGTATTTTCTGAAGTCAAGAAAGAAACTAATATGAAGCTTTTTCCTTAGTTATCAAAACTTATCAATTAACTGTTTCGAGGAAAAAAGCCTCAATGCATGTTTTCATTGATCGATGAAAGTAAACTTTATGAAAGAAAAGGAAGAACAATTTGGAGCTAAAGCTCCAGTATTGAGGAGGAAGAAAAAGAATAAAGCAAGGAATAGGAACAAGCAGAAAGTAGCAACTAAGACCAACGGTTTACATCCCAAACATGAAATCTAACTGACTCCCTGACATTGTTGTTTATTGCCTTAAATCTTGTCATATCCGCTCTCTTATAGTTTTATATTAAGGCTCATAAGTCTGATACATGATAATGCACTTTCATGCACTGCCTTTTTCTTACAAATCAATGTTGGTATCAGTGTTTCATGCATCTTTCTTTTTCTCACAAATCAATCTTAGTAACTTGGTATTTCTCCAAAATTTTAATCGTCTCTGAAATCTTGGTAAACTTAATTAACCACAAAAATTTACTCCAATGCACTTTCCATTCATCCAAGGCTCCTAGCTAGAACCTTTTTAGCTTCCCCCAAGTCAAAGTCTGTTCATCTTGCCTCCAGTCTCCCTTGCTTAACAAAGACAAATGTGCTCCTAAAATTTATTCTTTCTGTTTTCAATGGAAATTATGAAATATTATAATTTGTTTTTTGTTAAATTATTACTGATATAAAGACTTAAGTAGTCAATTACACTGATATTTGAAAAAATTTAATTAATACTAATACTGTAATACATGCTCGTCAGCAACTTTGACAAGCATCACAGCTTTATGTGGTCATAAACTAATGTAGATATGTATCATCTAGTACAAAATTAGTTTTCTTTCCCTAATGGTTGTCTGCCATGGTCTCAGAAAACTATTGCAACAAAGAAAGAACAGTGAGTTAAAGATACTATTCGCTTGACAAAATACAAAAGGCCGAAAAGGCTTGAAACCAAAGGTGGGTGCTTATGGGGGATTGTGGCTGGGGTGGTGGGGAGAAGTTGGGAGGTGGGGAAGGAATTAAAAAGTCCCAAAAAAGGCTAGAAATTAGATTTCATAATATCAAACTTTTGGAATAAAATGTTCAAAAAACTTCAAAATGTCTTTTCTTATCTCTTTTATTGAATATTGGGTCACTTTACAAAAACATATAAACAAAAGAACGGAATGAAAAGGCAAAAACATTAGTCAACCAGAAAGCACTTTATTATGGACATATTCCCTTTGAAACCTTGATTTGCATTTGATTCATTATTTCCTAAAATAGTAATTATATGATTTTGATATAGCTGAGATTAGCTAAAAATATGCTTCTTTTGTTGTGTGATTATTGTAGTGTTTGCTGAGCTAGTGAAAGACAGGAAGTATGAAGTGACAGGAGAATCTTCCTTCCGCCGCTGCCCCCATATTCAGTAAGGCAAGTAGCTAGGTCTGTACAAGTGACATCAGGTCAATTAGTTTGTTAAGTCATAATTTGTTTGTAAGGTTGTTTGAGTTTCAGCTATAAAAGCTAAGTACTGTAATAGTTTTAAACAGTTTCAGAGTTCAGATCATTTTAAGAAAAAAGAATCAATATTTATTACTGGAAAATAAAACCCTAAGTCCCTAACCTCCCCCATGCCATTAATGTTTGAACTGAAGCTTTTCTACGGAGGAGATAGAGGAAGAGGAAAAGGAAGAGGAGGCAAGAGCTGTATTTCACTTTAAACCCAATTCTAACCTAAATCGATAGTTAATAAGTGTATCAGACTTGAGTTTGCTCCTCTAAGTTCTCTAGTTAATCTGATTTCTCTACATCCTTGATCACTGCATCAGAGCTCCACAATTTTTGCAACTTTTAGGATGTTTGCATACACCTCCTTAGAGTCAGACTTAAATGACAGGCTTCAACTTTCAGAGAAGCAAGACAAACACAGACATCTAAGATATTGCACAGAGAAGAAGTATAAGTCACAATTACTAGCACAAATTGGTAAGACCGTAAGAGTGATGTATACAATTTGTTTCTTCAAGAAATAGCAAACACTAGAATACAGTAGGTGGGGGGAACATAATTGAAGCAGAAGAGCAAGATAAACTGGTTACAATGGAGCTACACGTGAAACTATATGTGTTGTCTCTATGTACTGAAAACCACTATAATCCAGAGCTTTCCAGAGCCGCCAAAGTTGGCAGATCTATTAACGAACTCACATATTAAAAATAAATAGGCATGGGAAAAATTCACGGAACTAACCGTTGCAAGTTCTTTAGCATGAATTGGCCTGCATGCACGAGTGGTTAGTGGTTCTCCGTACTCGCTGAACGTAAACCAGCTATTATACTGAAGAAGATTAGCAAAAGGAGAAAGAACCATTATTACTCTTGTTTCGTGAAACCTTCTAAAACACTGACCGTACCACAAGAACTAAATGTAAATTAAAAAGATAAACGACAGGAGTATCAGATTTACTTGATCAATTGCAAAAAGCACAGGAATATCTTTCACCAGCGATAATTCTTCCCTTAGACGAACTACGACACCAACAGCAGCATGTGTATGAGAAATTCCTGTTTGAATCAAGTCATACAAAGTGGAACCTTCAGGCATAGCCATTGAATCAACCCCTCTCAACCATCCAACACCAGCACCCTCTCCCAATGGAATAGGATCAAAGATTTGGCAAGGTAATTGTCGTAAGCGAGATTCATTGAATTTCAGGAAATCCTGGAGATGATTAAACCAATCAAAATTAGATAAAATAAACAAATAAATAAATAAATAAATGTATACTACAAGTCACAATTTCCCAAGATATTTGAAGACAAACAACAGAAAAGCAGCGACAGAATACTTTCCGAAACTTGCAAAGCATTGTTGTCAATATTTTTTGGAAAATCAGTCACCACTTCAAAATCTCAATAGAATCCAACATATTAAGTACAAAAGTATATTCATATTCATTCTTTCTATTAGCAACATAAGACGGTGGAGCCGGCATATATTGAGATGTCCATGTAACTAGAAATAGGATAAATGAGTCAAGCAGTCAATAGAGTTGATGGAACTCAGAATCATGAGTTGTGTCTCAAGCCTCCAGTTAATTCGGCAGATTCATATTAGACAACAACAGCCAAATTTCGGCAATGTAGTATTTATCAACAAAAAGAAATAGGAAACAGATATCTGTTTCAAGCAATCATCTATTTGAAACAAAGTTACTTGGAACTTAACTGTGCCCCGAATGTCAATTATGGTAGTCACAAGCAATAAATTTCTCTATGAGCGCAGAAGAAGAAACCAATTTTATACCTGGAGGACTTTTGAAGCTTGCACAGGAGTATCCCAGAGCTCAGTTTGCGGGTTCTTATAAAAGAATCCTCCATGAGTCCATTCTTTACCTTTTGGGACATAAAGAACCAACCAACCTTCGTCACGAGCCCAGTGGACGAGCATAGCAAGTGCAATACTTTTTCCTGAACTAACTGGACCATCCAATACAATCTGCTTTCGAACTTTCCGAGCTGTAAGATAGATAAAATAACATTAAAACTAAGATGCTTTGTTGAATCATAAGGTTTTGCTCTTTTAATTGACTATTATTAGGACCTAACTCCCAAAAAACCCCAGTAAATCCACATAGTAGCAAAAAGACTTCAATTTGTATTCACATAAGGGTTTTATTGATGGATAGAATAAGCAAATTGTATCCTTTTAAGTTGGTATGAAACTCGATCAGTCCATAACTAAATAATTAAGCAACCTACTGAACCTAGGGTAAATAATTTCTTCATTTGAGAAAAGCTAAATAAGCTCTTCAGAGTTTACCACTAGATGATCGCAAAGGTGGATCAACGATGCGCCTGAAGTTATCGCGAAGATCCAAGAAACCCTGCCGAACGAGCAATGCACTCCGTTTAGCCTCTTCGAACTCCGTCGTCATCCCTGTCGGCAATCCCTCCGGCAAAACGGCATTCAATGCCTCCACACTACATCATCAGAAATAGAGAGAGAGAGAGAGAGAGAGATGAGAGAGAAAATCAAACAAAATGAAATGACGAATATGAGAATCATCAGAAGAGGTAAAGAAACTTACTCGAAAGGCATGTAAGCGCAGGTATCTTTTCTGTTCAGTTGAGAAATAGACTCTGTTTTAGTGAAGAGAGGTCGACCGTTAGGGCCAATATCGAGAGACTTATCATTGATTTCTTCGGCGAGACGATGAGCGCGAGATTCTGCATCGATGACGACATCCAAATCTCTGGAATCTTCTGCAACCGGAATTTCATCGGTTTTAATGGGAGTTGCAGATTTCGATTTTGATTTTGATTTTGCTTTGGCTTTTGAAGCTGAGCCTTTAGAGGATTTGGATGAATAATGTGAAGATAGGATTTTTGTGGTTGCAGGGATGATGGAATTTGGGAGGTTTGATTGATTCCGTGTTCGATTTGCTGCGGCAGCTGCCGATCTGATGAAGGATTGCATCTTTGTGAAGAGCTACGACTGAGTTGTAGAAGAGAGAGAGAGTTTGAAGAGTGAAGAGAGAGAGGTTTTAGGAGGGTGTTAACTTAGGGGTGGAAGAGGACGAAGATGGACAAAATGATAGAGTGGTTTTTTGGGTAATAAAATGGGTATTTTGGGATGTTGTTAGGGGTATTTTAGACAGTACGAAAGGGTTTAGAGTTAAGGGTGTTTGGCTGCCATCGCATGTATATAAGCTCAAGTAGGATCCTTCAATTCATAGTGAAAAATCAAGTTCCCCAATAGATAAAACAAAACAAAAAAACATTTCGTGGGTTATTATTTTGTATGGTATTACAAGTGCAAGTCAGTTACAATACAAATGCATGGCGTCATCACCAACAACCGATGAGAGTCGCCATTAATGACAAAGAGGACGTAGCCACTGAGTCAGTGAATAAAGAAGAAGAAGAAAAAGGAGCATAACCACTTAGAGACATCTCTAACTTTCAAATACTAGAGTGACAACACCATCTAGTTCAAGCAAAGTAAATGAAACTTCAAGAACAGCAAATGAACAAGGCAGGCAATATGTATATTATGAATATGCAAGCTGAATATACAAATACAAAGCAAATAGACACTACTCCTAAGCCATATACGAACGCACTGAACTTTGAGCAACTTGCTGCTTCAAGTATTCAAAAGCCTTTTGACACTGTTCTGACCATTCTCATGGCCTCAAATCCAAAGAATGATAGTAGTTCAGTAATCGTTCCCAACCTTCCACACTTGAATAGCCCAATAATTTAGTATAAATGTGTGGGCATGCAGTTTAGCACTAATAGCTCACATTTTGTAAATTTTCTTGTTCCAGCAAGTTAATCATGGGGATGTAGCTCAGATTGTAGAGCGCTCGCTTAGCATGCGAGAGGTACGGGGATCGATACCCCGCATCTCCATTCCTTTTTTCTTCTTTAATTTTCTTTTCTTTTTTCATTTATTTTTGTTTATTTATTTTTTCAAGCGAACCACTTGTTAACGACATTTCAGTTGTCTTCTCCGAAATCAAAATCAATAACCTAATCTTTTGTTTCTTTTCTTTAAACGTATCTCGAAAACCTAATCGATTGTCGTATTCGTGGCATTTCTCTTTTCAATCTGACGTAGACCACGACTAATTTAATTGAATTCTTAACTTCAATCAAAGTAAAGAGCATCAAGATGATGATGACAAATAAAACACATTTCCATTGTTGGCCGGTTCTGCTTCTGCCGTCTCTTCTCCATCTCCTAAAATCCAAAACTTCTCCTCACTCTCTCTCTTACTCCTCTCTTCAAAAACTACTCTCTGAATCTACACAAACCCTAATTCCTCTATCTTCTTCATCATATCACCATTGTTCTCCTTCACAGCTCTTCAATGGCGTCTCTTTATCGAGCTTCACTTGCATATACCTCAAATACCTTGTTTATTGGAAGGAAAAACACCATCGAAGAGTCCGATCGTTTTATAGGTCAGAAGAGTTTTGTTTCTACACCCAACTTCTCGGCGTCGAAGCTGGTAGTGGAGAATTTATCATCCAACTCCAAGCGGTGTTTCGGAGTTCGAATTCCTCGAGCGAATGTGGAGGTTGTTGAAAGTCCGATTGTTGAAAATAAAGAGAAGCAGAAGGATCGGGTTTTAAAGGTTGGTGTCATTTGTGGTGGACCGTCAGCTGAGCGTGGAATTTCGCTGAATTCTGCTAGATCAGTTATTGATCATATACAGGTAGTTATGAACTTATGAGTCAATATGGTTATGGCTTTTATTTCTTTCTCTCTCTAAAAATACACTAGCCTCATTTAGAATTTAGACCGTAGTATCGTTTAAATTTTGCTTAGTTGGTATAATAATCAACAAATTTTGGTTTGACTTGTCTGTTTGAATGTTCATTGGATTCTGAAACTTCTTTATCAGACAAATTTGTTTTGATGGATAATACTGCTAATCATGTTTTATTTTGTGATTATAGGATGACGATTTGCATGTCAGCTGCTATTACATCGATTGCAACCTCAATGCTTATGCAATATCCACTGCCCAGGTTAGTGCATCATGAACTACTTCAGATTTCAATAGGATAGACCTTTATAACTGTCGATAAATGATTCACTTAGGCTCCTTGGGAGTGATATAGTATTGACAAATTCAGGTTATCTCGGTTTCATATAGAAATTCATATTGAATCTTGGAAAAAGACTTTCCTCCATAAGATAGTGTGTTGATACCACAGGACATGATTCAAGTGTAGTTTTAGCAAAGAAACAGTTAATGGTCGTAAAATCTGGGAAATAAAGTTCATGAGAATATAGTATGCTACCACAGGACATGATTCAATTGTAGCTTTAACAAAGAAACATATTCTGTTTTGCTGTTTGTACAGTGTGTCAGTGTGAACCCAAAGGTAATACAAATCTCGGTTAGTTTGTACCCAAGCTTAACAAGGCGGTACGAGGGTTTATAATCTACACTCTATGGTGGTATGTAATGGACACTACTGCCACTAAATAAGTGTCAATCCCTGTAGACATGCATCTAACTTAGAGGCAACGCTGCCTTAGGCCCTCTCCTCCATATCAAATCTCTGGCCTCCAAACCTTAGTCTATTAGGTTCCACAATCAAGTGAGTGATCTTCAAATTCATGGCAACAGCTTGTCTTCAACGTGCGGAGAGGCAATAAGTTGAGCCGGACAACAATGAGGTACGGATACCAGATTGTATGGTGCGTCCAACATTTGCGCAACGATGCTAATGCCTGGTGGGCAGGCTAGGGCAAACCTGGGGTGCTTGGCTGGCGTGCAGATGATAATGATGCCTCGTGAGAGACCATGACATACTCGAGGTGCCTGGTTGATGTGTAGATTGGGCTGAGGCGTCATAGGGGAAACAATGCACGGCAATGATACCTGGTTGTCGTGCAGATGGTGCTGATGCCTAGTTGGAGGACCATGGCACACATCTAGGGTGCCTGCTTGTCGCATGGATGATGCTGATATGGCTAGCTCTGATGGTGCCTACATGGCAAGATATGCCATGTGACAGACTACTGGGCATCCCCTATCTACAGTTGGTTCAGAGGAGTCTATTACGAGTACTACTGACCTTTTTGGTACGCTCATGATTGCTGTTTTATCCAGTTCCTATAATCATATCGTATGTTTAGGTGCACTTTTTAGCTGTGGAGATTTAGTTTTTTGCAGTGATTTGACATATGTAAACTATGGAGTGCTAAGGGGTTGAGATATCCAAACTTCATAGATCTAAGTCTTGAATAGAGATTTGCAAACTTATTGCTATCTAGTTTCACAGGTTAGATGTATACAATTCTAACTCAACAGATCTACTCTTTGGTAGTTTCTGTTGGGGTATCTTTTGATGCTTTATCACTTCACCTACCCATATAGACAAGTTGAAACTAAATAATCTGCCTCACTATTAAATTATGATGATTTACTAAACTGAAGTCTCTTGGTGCAAATGTTGTCTTCTTATTTGCCACTTCTGCAGGTGTACTCAAACACTCCTGCAGATTTTGACTTCAAACTTGAAAGGTAAGCCATTAGACTTTTATGTTCACTTTATTTCTCTTGATACCAACTGGATGACTTACTGCCTATGCCACTTTGCAGCCTTGCCCAAGGTTTCCAGTCTTTGTCTGAATTTGCAGAACATCTTGCTTCCTCTGTGGATATAGTATTCCCGGTTATTCATGGTCGTTTTGGTGAAGATGGAGGCATCCAGGTTCGTAAGATGGATGATGGGAAAATGTGTAAAAATGTTCCAGGATTAAAGTTTGTGCTTCTTAGTTCATTCATGCTTAGATGGTTCTTGTCTTAGTAAATACTATGTTTTCCAGGAGCTGTTGGAGAAAGCAAACATTCCGTTTGTTGGAACACCATCAAATGAATGTCGCCGAGCTTTTGACAAGGTAAAACTTAATGTTTTTTAGCGTATTAGTGTTTATACACCTTTAGTATGGTGTATTGTCTTATATACTATATATGTTACTTTTATTATAAATAAAGGAGTCTGACCTCATATTGAGGTAAGACAAGATTTCCCCTCAATATTCTTCTTTTTGATCAGTAGTAAGTTTACCTGAAAAGCTCTAAAATTGGAGATCTTTGAATCCCAGACAACAGACCTGTATCAAGATGGAGTCCAGATACTCATCCACTTTAGTAAACCGGAAACTGCTTCTCACTCATATGGTGTACAATCTTACAATGAACACTATGCGAAAATACCATAAAAAAGCCAAGAAACTTTACTCATAAAAAGTTCTCTTAGCTCCCTTATTTGTTTGTTTTACATGGGTCATATTCTTGCATAGAACACGTCTTGTATTTCTGCACCATAAGATAACCTAGGTAAAGTGAGTCTACTGTTTTCCAGGACTAGAACTAATACACCACTTGCAAAACTTGGAATTTAGACATGTTTCTTGACATCCATGGTCCAAGATACATATTATTGTATGGTTTGAAATGACTTTGTTTATCTTTTTTTTTCGATAAGGGCAAAATTTTATAATGGACCCCAAAGGGGCGAGTAAATATACAAGTAAAAGCCTGAAAAGGCCCCCCTATACAACAAAAACCTCCTCGTAAGAGGAATGACGTCCCAACTCCAGCGGTCATGAAATGATTACCGAAGGAGTGAATCCCAAAAAAATACAAACTCGTGGAACTGCGAGTTACAAAAAAGCTTGTCCGTTTTAGCCCATTGATAAACAAGAGCTTTCACATCCAAAATAACAGCGTCCATATTCTTTTCCACGTCCTTAAAAGCTCTCCTATTCCTTTCTTTCCAGATAGCCCAGGTTAATGCAAAGAAAAGGAGTTCCCAGATTAGTTTAACCCTAGGAGATTTTAATGGGCATGACCAAGAGAGAAAACAGTCTTGCACGCTCCCCGGAAAAGTCCAGACCATATTGGCCTGCTGTAGGAAATATGCCCATACCCCATTGACGAAGGTACATGAGAAGAGCAGATGGTGGGCAGACTCCAACACATTTTTACACATAAAGCACCTGTTCACTGAAGTCTTGCCACATCTCTGAAGGCGATCAATAGTGTTAATGACTTTGTTTACCTAGTCTTTTCTTCTCACTTTATTTCCTATTTTATTTATCCTTCTGATGCTTTTCTTCATGTGATTGAAAATGTACATTTCACTGCTATTCCTTTCAGCTCTCTTTTTGATGGATCTGGTTTTAACTTTCTTTCTTTCTGTTTTTTTTTTTTCTGAATAAATTGGCAGTATGATGCTTCCTTGGAGCTCAATAAACAAGGATTTGTAACAGTACCTAGTTTTCTAGTGGAGGTATGCAATAAAGATATGCTTTATTTTGTTGATTACTGTATTATCTTTATTTTGTTATTTAGATTAAATATGATGTCTTCACATATGCTCCATATTTGTTGTCATATACTTGGAGCGTGAAAGCTATGCTAAATTCGAAGTAATTGGTTACCCTGGTTCGCTAATACTTGTTAAAATGAAACTTAGGGAGGTGGATTCAACAAATCAGAACTATTGAAGTGGTTTGCAACCAATAAATTAAACAGTGAGTCAGGGAAAGTTGTGGTAAGGCACACCTTCCAGTTTTTATTACTTCTTGAAGTTTTGAACATATACCTTGAGAAATTGTTTCATGGAGCCTGTTTTATTTGTGGTACTTCCTCCTTGTATTTCAGGTAAAACCAGCAAGGGCAGGGTCAAGCATTGGTGTAACTGTTGCATATGGTGTCGATGATTCCCTAAATAAAGCTAATGGCATTATTTCAGAGGTAATTTGGCTTCAAGTGATATTGGATTTTCTCTTATGCTAATTAGTTATAAACATGTTATTTTGTATTACTAGTTTGTTCGATGATCAACAGGGAATAGATGACAGAGTCCTTGTTGAAGTTTTCCTTGAAGGAGGTAGCGAGTTCACTGCCATTGTTCTTGATGTGGGGTCTGGTTTTGATTGTCATCCTGTAGCTTTGCTCCCAACTGAGGTGTGTACACTATCTCCTTACCTCGGTTAGGCTAGCTCTCCTGACAGTATTATCTAAAGAATCCCTTTCTAGACTTTGACTTTCTATTTTTTGCAGTGAACTTATAAGACAAAGAGTACCTAGGAGATAACTAACTTTGTTATGTTCAAATTACTTACGCTAAATGGTTTTTATGTACTCAACTCCAAGAGGCCTTCTTTGTATCTGTTCTTTATTTTTTTGCACTAAACACTATATGTTAGAAGCTAATCTAACAATTAGAAATGTTTCGTTTAATGTATCTTGGTGTGTCAATAGATGTAAGTGTGAGTCCCTTTAGTTTTTATGCTTGCAGGGATAGCTTAGTTGCTTTACACATTTTTTTCTGGGTAAAAAATTATGAATCAAACACAATTTGGATTAGTGTATCAAAGCATTATGAATCACAGCTTATCTTTTTAACAGCGTATGGTTAACTTACCAATCTCTAGCAGTTTCTAATGTGCATAAGAAATCAATAGTTACTGGTAAAACAATAATTATTTTAAAATGCCAAAAGTTACAATAAATAATTTACTGACCAGAAAATAATTTGAATAGTTTTGACTTAATTCTATATTTTCAATGGACAGGTGGAGCTTCAATTCCATGGAAGTGCTGATGTTAGAGAGAAGGATGCGATATTCAATTACCGAAGGAAGTATCTTCCAACACAACAGGTATAAAGGAAGTAAACTAGTATTGTTTAGATTTATCCATTCAAGTATTGCTAGAAGAAAAGAACTGTTGGTTCTACTTTTTGGCTCTGCTGATATTTTGCTTTCTTTTTATTTGTTTGATACTTTGATGGGTTTCTCTAGTTTATATTATACTTTCTCTAGTTTATATTATAAAGCAGCAATTGCCCGCCAGAGGGCAGCTGTCCTACTATGATAAGGGAAGCTTTCAACTGTAGATCTTGGCTGCCACCTGCTTCCCCCTAGAGCTACAAAGCATAGTGGGATTGACCTTATTGCCCCCAGTCTACCAATGCACTGGCAACAACTTAGCCTTGAATTTGGGTACATCTTCTGCTGTTGTGGTGGCTGCACTGCTAGCATCTTGCAATTTTGAGCAGGCAACATATAAAGCATGAATCTGTGTATATGGGTTATGGTCATACTTTTCAAATAACTAACCTTTTGACTACACCTTGACTAGGTTGCCCCCTAGGGGTGGAATCAAAGATGTACATAAATGACATATATGATTTATGGCATATATGATATATGGCAATTATATTCCTCATTCCTATTTTTGTCTTTCTCCTTGTAAGAACTTCTTCTTTCCTTTTCCCCACAGGTTGCATATCACACCCCACCTCGTTTCCCTACTGATGTCATTGAAATGATAAGAGAAGGAGCATCATTATTATTTCAAAGGTTTGGCCTACGTGATTTTGCACGAATTGATGGTTGGTTTCTGCCATCTTCAAAATTTTCTTCTCCAGCAGAGAATGATAATAAGTTTGGAAGGAGTAAATCGGGTACAATCATTTTTACTGATATCAACCTGGTATGATGAGTGTCTTTTTATTTGTAGGTTCTTGTGCTACTATGTACTTGTGTTGCTTATACCAACTCTTCTCTCTCTCTCTCTTTTTCTTTTTCTTTCTTTTTTTTCTTTTCTTTTTTTCTGGAAGTAGATTAGTGGGATGGAGCAGACCAGCTTTTTATTCCAGCAAGCTTCAAAGGTTTTTTCTCTTCCAATTATCAGTTTTAGTTAAAATTTTAAATCTTTTTATTGCTCACAATTGTTGTGTCTTATAGTAGTAGATTATCTTCTTAAGTTTACTTATGTCATAGTGTAATATTATAAAACTCAATTTCCTTTTCTTATTTATTATGTTCAAAATGTACCTTTTCTCTGACTCTTTCATGCAAAAGGACACCATATGTGCCAAAACTTCAAGTAATACCCATTCACACAATCACACTACAAGTGATGCTTGGTATTTAGGTTGCATCTCATGCCTCACATGACTGTGAATTGCACAAGTGCACCATAGTAGAAGCATTCTTGTTACCTCCTATGTTGTTAAGTCCTAGGCGGAGGCTGGGCGGCCAAGGGGCGCCTAGCGCCTAGGTCCTTCTAGGAGAGGCCTAGTCGGGATTAAGCAGGCATATATAAATATAATTAATATAAATTCTAAAAAAATATATACATATGTATGTCACAAAATTTCCATAAAATTAACATTAAACAATAATGATCCACATGCAACAACATCAAAACAAAATATCCATAGTCTAGTATGTTAAATAATAATGATAAACAACAACAAAGTAAAAACAAAAAAAGAAAGCAGTATGCAGGGAAAAAAAAAACAGAGAAAAAGAAGAGAGAAGAAGAAGAAAAAGGGGGAGAAGAAGAAGCAGGCGAAGAAGGGGGCAGTAGCTCATGCTACCTGGATCAATGGGGGAAAAAAACAGGAAAAAAAAAAGAGGGAGAAGAAGAAGAAGAAACGGTGGGGGAAAAAACAGAGAAAGAAAGAAAAGAGGAAGAAGGAGAGAAAAAAAGTAGCTCATGCTACCTGGACAAAAAAACCCTCCCACTTCCCTTCTTTTCTTCTTTTTATTATAGTAGAGATGTATGATTTTTTTCATTAAAGGCCTTAAAAAAGTCTTTTATACCCAATGGACCAAAAACTATAAATGTTTTCAAAAAACCCCTTGAAAGTTGAAATTTGTTTTTAATTAAGGGCCTAGTCGGCGCCTAGGGGCCTAGCCGCCTAGCCCTAATCACCCGCCTAGGCCCCGATTTTTTGGGCTTGGCGGCCTTGGACGCCTAGGGGCCAAGGCGTGGCGGTCAGAGGGCGCCTAGCGCCTAGGCAGCGATTAAATCCGCCTAGGCACAGACTTTAATAACATAAGTTACCTCATACTATGAACTGAAACTGGCTCATGCCAGATAACAGGGTGCTGTGTAGAGTGATTTTGGATTTTCAAACTTGGAATCAAAGTCAAATCTTTAGCATTTATTTCTCACCAGGGACTAGACATCTAGTGGGGTTTCCTTATTATATTTGTTCCCATTTTCCTTACTTGTTGATTACTTTCTTTTAAGTTTTAACATTCTTGCCGTCAGGTGTATTATTAAATTTCTGCTTATCATAAAAAAATAATAATTATCTCTTACCAAGGAAGAATGAAGTGGTGTTCAGACAATGACTGTTTTAGTCTTAGTGTAAGGTCCAGTTTATTTGGAAGTTTCTCTTATATAACATCTTTTTCTCAATTAACTAATTAAGAGGTAGAATTTCTTAGGGAGAATAAAGTGACATTCAAACTATGGCTGTTTTGTTCTTAGTGTAAGGTTCTATGTGCAAGTTTGGTTGAAAACTTTTTCTCGTAAACAACATCTTTTTCTTAGTAAGAAATAAAACTTCTTCGCGAGAATCTTTAGTTGGTCGCAGATTTCCTGAGTTTTTGTTTCGTTGGTTCATTCATTAAGATTTGTTAATTTGCAGCTTCTGCAGTTGTTTTGGTTGCCCTTCCATTGTAAATTCTCTTACTTATCAAGAAAGAAACCGAAACAAAAAAAAAAAGTACGAGATAAAACTTTTTTACAAAATAGGAAACAAGTTATAATTTATAAAGAAGGGAGAAAAGAAAGGCAAAAGAACAACACGGAAAAGGAGTTCACTGTTAGCTTGAGCTACTGTAGTTTGCAGGCTCCCGAGATTTCCCTCGGCAAGGAGATCCACCATTTTCTTAGCCAATCTTGGACTAAGGGAAAACAGGATGTTCTAATACTTTGTTAACGTATTTGACTGTTAAAAATTGTATGTGGTGTTTCTTTTTCTTTTTTTGCTTTTTTATTTGATGGTTCTCCATTCTAATAGATCATGGCTGTTGGTATCTCAGTATAATGTTTTACGTGCAAACTACTTTCCAACTTCATTTCTGTAATATTTGTACTTGTGAGATAGAAATTCAATTAAATAAATCAAGAAGATAAAAAGAGGGGAGAAAGCAAAGAGAGAAAATAAAAAGAGGTGATGAAGTAAAGGCAAAACCAGAAACACTGCATTTGGCTATTAGCTTCGAGCTTCTGTACAAGCCCCTGGGGCAGGTCTAGTGTTTCTTTAGCCAGCATTGGAATAATGGAGTCTAAGATGTTCAAAAACAAGATATACTTCTGAATTTGTACTCTTATTTCAGAATTGGCTTTGCTAATTATTTGATTGATTAAAATTCTAGCTATTTTTGCTTCATTTTTTAGATGGTTCTATATTTTATACTTGAATTTTGTCTATAAAAAAGAAGTACCCAACTCCTATTGAAATTTTGTCTTCTTTTTGTTTTTCTTTTCTTTTTACATTATGTATTTATTTTTTCTGGGTGTAAGGATTGGGCTTCACATATAAGTTGCGTGATGATATGTCTTGCAACCATGAGGTGACTGTCTGACAGCGACCCCTTGGGAATCATGAAACACTGGACAACCATACACATATATCTAAAAATATAATATAGTGATTACAGACTTTTAAGTAATATTTTACTAGGAAGTTTTTCATGATCGTGAAGGTAATATATGAAAAGAACAAAGTGAACACCTCCTTACACCATTTAGCTATCAATTAACTTTGCACATTTCCAATAATCAAATTGACAGGAGAATTCTTGTGCTTTGTTGACAGTATCTTAAGTCATGCTTCCAGAGCTAATACTGTCACTCACTATGAGAGTGCTATGTTCGCTTTCTTAGTTCATCCTTGGTCTTTTCTTTCTTTCTTCTTTTTCTTTATCAGTCAGTTATTCAGTTTAGTGAAACTATTGTTGCTAATCTAGATTTTTCCTCATCTAGGTTGGGTTCTCCCATTCTAACATCCTCCGAACTATTATTCAACGTGCTTGCTTGCGATTCCCTGCTCTTGCTTCATATACTAGTGCATCAAATGCATTACCTAAAGGACTGAAATCACCACAACAGACTGATGCATTGCCTGAAAGCAGAGGCATTCACAAAGTTTTCGTCATTTTTGGAGGAGAAACTTCAGAGCGCCAAGTATCTCTGATGAGTGGAACAAATGTTTGGCTTAACTTGCAAGCTTTTGATGATGTAAGTGCCTGTATTGGAGGAATCTCTCTTGTTTATTTAAGGAGCTCTTGTTTTTGAATTGCTTGTTTTTCCCTCTTCTGGGTCCCTGTTTATGTGTACACATCTCACACGTTTCCTTATGATTGAGTTATGTGTTCCCCTAATGTAGTTTTAACTTTTAGACATTATTTTAAGATCTAAACTTTTTACTGGAATTGCTTTTTTATTCAATTGCATTTTAGGATTGATTATATCTAGGTGTTGACAATATTGGTGGCTGCAGCTTGAAGTAATCCCGTGTTTGCTTGCTCCCCCAAATGGATATTCTTCTAATATGAACCAGGATGAGGAATACGATGTCTTCTCACGAACAGTTTGGTCTTTACCGTAAGTGTTGATTTCATATTTCTGTTCATAGACGAAATTCTTTTATGTTATTTCTAGATGACTATGAAAAATTTTGTTTACATATCGTGCTACACTAGTTGTTTGTTAAAAAACTGGAACTTATAATTGATAGAAACATCCAGTCAGATCAGCATAACTGCTGCAGGAAATAGGTAGATGTTTTACAGTATCTTCAAATACTCTGTACACTTACTTCAGTTTGAACCTGTGGGGTTTACTTATTAAATGTTGTCTTGTTTATTTACAGCATTTTATGTACTTAAATGAACTGTCAAAATTCTAGTTGTCTTACTTTTCCCAACACTTTATTGAATGATTTTTATTATTGCATAAGAGTATCACTGGGAGTAGGTACTAAATGTATGACAGGAAAGCTGAAAGTGAAAAAAAGTTTAATTAGCTCCTCTAATCCATTACCAGGAAATATTACAAGTATGTCTTACCACATCAGTTCTCTTCATTTCCAAATAATAAGTAATCCTTTTCAAACATGCTCCTCAAAGTTCGTTTAGACTCTTGTTTTTTGACGAGACCAGTAACAAAAGTAACCCATTGGTTGTTCTCTCTTCCGTTATGCTTTTTTAACTATTGTCATTCATTTGCGTTATGTTGGTTCCTATCTGGAATTGGGATTTTACTATTTTAGGTCACGGTCCTTTACTCAACCAATACTTCTGTTCATAAAATACCTTGCGGATCCTGTGGTTTTCTGTACTCCTCGCTGTTATTATCTTTTTTTTTAGATTCTTTAGATCACAGATTTTGGAGTATGCATTATGACGAAGACTAACCATTAAGACAGGTTATGAGGTTGAAAATAAAGCAACTTAATATGATCTAACATTGATGAAACATGTTTAAAAAAATACGTTAAATAGCTTTTTCCATTTAAATAATACATGACTTTTAGTAGTTTTATTTTATTTTACTTTTTAATTTACCCCTTCTCTAAGGCTGTGTTTGATAGCAAGGAAATGTGTTCCATGGAAATAGGTTCATTTCCACTAGTTCCGCGGAATTAATTCCCCGGGGGGTGGGCGGCGGGCAAGGAAGCCTATTCCATGGAATTACATTAAAAACTAACTATTTAGCCACGCTTTTAAGTAACTGGGCCCCCATTTCCGTGGAATTAAAAATGCAAACAAACGGCGGAATTTGTATTGTTTATGTGGAACTAACTCATTTCCATGGAATTCAAATGCTATCAAACACAGCTTAAGTTTTATTCTTGTTTCCAATAAAATAAATTTTTTTGGGCCACAGATATTCTCTTGTTCTACGACATACAACTGAGGAAGTTCTTGCCACGTGCTTAGAGGCAATTGAACCAGCCAGAGCTGCGTTAACATCTCATTTACGGAACCAAGTAATGATTGATCTAATGGAAGGTCTGAGTAAACAGAGTTGGTTTGCAGGGTTTGATATATCTAATGTCCTTCCAACAAAATTTCCGCTGGAGCAGTGGATCAAGCAAGCTAAGGAAGTTCAAGCAACAGTCTTCATTGCAGGTTTCATTTCTGAAGCTTATTAATTACTCGTGTTGCAAATTTTTTTCTTTTCCTTTCTGAATATTTCACAGATCACTGCAGGCACATTGGTACTGATCATTTATGCAAAATTGCAAATGATACGTATATAGAATACCCATTGCAGTCATTATTTACACGTTTCAAATTGATAAATTCAAAATTGTTTGTAGCTTCTCTTGCGTATATATGATCAGAGAAGATCTGGAATTAGACCACTGCGAAGAGGAATTGAATTTCCCTATTTCTGGATCTGAAATGGTTGAAACAGGATATACTTGGCCTCATAGAACAGCACTTCGGGAGTATACAGATACGAATCTTGAGAACTAATATTAGATTTATCACATTGTTTCTAAATGAAATAAGTGAATGAACTTCTTTGATGTGGTTTTTCTGCAGTGGTATTGTAGTTGAATATGATGTAAGTTTAGAATGCCCGTGTCTTTTTTGAGCCTATAATTTTTCATCTTGAAGCTTTATGTTGGCCGATCATTTTGTAGGATCCACAAAAAGTTCAATATTTAATACTTTTATCACGCTTTCACAGGATATTACTCAACTTGTCATGATATCGTATTCATATTTCCACTGAACCACAATTGTATGATTTTGTGCACGTAAACTGTGTTCTTTTTTTGGGTCTCATTTTCCTTTTATTGTTGCTAGATTTATTACATCATTCTAAAAAGGACAGTTAGGGAGTAGGATTCCCAATGTCATTAATCAATGCTATATATTTCTGATTTCTATACAGAAAAAATATACCCAATTTACACAACACTGTTTCTTCTGCTATGGGTCCGAAGGATTCAAACCTCGGAGTCGCGGGACCAAAAAGCCCGTTCTGTAACCGTTTGGCTACGCCCTATTTAGATTTGTAAAGAGGTGTATTCAAGAAGTCCCCAGCAATAGTCAGCAGGAAATCTAGAGGAGTAATAGGAATATAAAAAGTAGTGTTTTTTTTATTGATTAATTTGTGGTGATATTGGCTCTTCTTATCTTTTCTTGGGAGCATATTCAGCTGTATGGTTTTGTGTCTTTTGACAGTACACAAAACTTTGAATACATAATATACTCCCAAGAATAGTTAGTTGAGGTATGGATAAAAGAAGTTCTCTTCAAAAAAAGAAGTCTTCAGTCGAGGAAAGCTGGCGTTCTTGTTGAATCTTTTTACTTTATAGAATATATAATGTCTTAATGAGGTTCATCCACTGCTCTTGACAGTACATGGAGGTATTGGCGAGGATGGTACTCTCCAATCATTGCTGGAGGCTGAAGGAGTTCCTTATACAGGTTTCTGCTTGTTAACAATTGTTTCTGTGACACTATAATCTATTGCCTAGTCTGTATAATGATGTCTTGTATTCCTGCTACATGTTGCAGGTCCTGGTGTAATTGCTTCGAGAACTTGTATGGATAAAGTGGCCACATCTCTTACTCTTGGCAATGTATGATAACTAAATCATATGAACCGCAGTCCTTAAAATATGGACAGGACTTGTTTGTCTTTGTTTCCTCTTCATTAGGGGGGGCATATCATCAAAACACTTTTAATTTAAACTCTTGACAGTTAGCACCAAAAACTGAACTCCTTCTGAAACATTTGTTAAGACATATCGGCCCCTCAAACCTGAATCCTTGACCAATATTTGTGAAGACATTTGAGGTTTACGCCTGGATCACCTTGAGCAAGTGTTTCCATCACCCTGAGCCCTATTGCGAATCTGAAAAATGCTTGTGAGGCATATGCCTCATTCATCAAGGCTTTATGTGCCATGTGAGACTAATGGCTCTCTACGTCACTACTTTTTTTAATGCCTTATGTTAGAGGTATGCGTGTCCTGTGCATATGAGGAGTTGTATTCGTCTCATGCCTATGAAAGCAAAGGAGGAAAAGGAGTTGCAATAATCCTCATCGTACTCACTAGTCTCTTCACCTAATAGGATTTTGTTCCAGATTTCATTCTTATGTCAGTACCCACTTTCAGTTCACTATCAAACTAGAACATATATTGTTTTTAAACAAAACGATCCAAAAAAAATCAAAAAGGAAATCTTATTCTTTTTATTTCATGTTCTGGAAAAAATCCTATATGGACATACCTTGCAAGTTTCAATATACTATGCTACAAGCATCTCTAGTGCAATTTCGTTAATCCCGTGAAACTGTTCTGAATTGTGCTCTTAATCGTATTTATAGTAGATTACAGTTGTTGTTAGACTACTGATTCAGTTATCTAGTGCCAATCATTTTCTTGCAATATATGTCCTTCTATTAAAACTTCCTTAGTGTTTATGATCTGCTGATTCTATAGCTAGAGAACTTGGGAGTGCTGACAATAAAGAAGGAAGTGCGGAGCAAAGAAGAGCTATTGAATTTGCCCATACTTGATGTTTGGCATGATTTGACCAAAAGGCTTAAATGTGAAACATTATGTGTGAAACCAGCTCGAGATGGATGCTCTACTGGAGTAGCTAGATTATGGTATATTAATGCCCTGATGTCATCTATCATCTCATTAAATACTTCTGCATGTCATGTGTTTAATTGAGGCTGGTCTAGTTACAATTCTCTAATGTTTACCGTGTTGTTTTTGCAGTTGTACAGAGGATTTGACAGTGTATGCAAATGCGTTACATGACTGCCTTTTAAGGCTTCCTTCCAACAGTTTGTCAAAGGTGTGGACAGCTTTTTCATTGTCTTTCTGGAATCTCACTTTCGGATTATATTTCATTAAACATTGCAATTTTGCATATGTGCATTATCGATATTCTAAAGCTCCATATATGAAAAGTGTGAGGTGACTGGTTATAAGTTATAACCTTTTAGCTATGACAATCATCAGACGTTTGCAGAAGTCTACTGCACCAAAACAAGCATGGGAACTGGGTTCTCTAGACATGCCTGCATATGCATCTGCCTGTAGGCTTACATGCACATGGCATATGTTGAAGTTGAAAATTTCCCAGTTGTCATGAATTTTTCATATTCTTTGCATTTGGGAAACATTTCCAAAGTTTTATATAATTTCAGTTTTGAATGACAAATAATAATGTGAAAACTTTATTGCTCCTTGCAATTACACACACACACAGACACACACACACACACACACACACACACACAAAAAAAAAGGGGCGGGGGGTTAATAGATTTTTCTTGATCTCCCCTGTTGAAAACTTTACCTTGTGTTTTTAAAAGCCTTGGAGAACCAAGGAATTGGACCTGATTGGCAGACTAGGGACTTACGCGGTGCCAGAAACCAACCCACAAACAGGCCCCCTCTTGCCACATGGAGGGTGACATGAACCAGTCCAGACTAAGCTGATGGGCCTTTGGATTGGCCACATGGAATTTTACTTGTTCAAGCCGTGTTTCCTTTTTTTTTTTTATAAATAACCATGATTCTTTATGAAAACTACCATTCATTTTTTGTAATTTTACATATCAATGTGAAAGAACCTTGCATTTTGTTGCTACATGGAGGGTTATTGTGAATGTCGCACCAGGGTGGGGTGGCAAATATGGCCTTCTACCTTTGTTGCCACGTCTAAAATGGACTCCATTGCTTAGCACTATTGAGTTGCTAACTGTGATTGTGAAAAACCAGATAGCAGCCTAAGCAAACACCTTTAACAACATTGGCATCAAATGTGAGGGAATTCTATCAAACTAGCCAAATTTTTGGTGAACTTTGTCCGTTTATGACCTGGAATAGTCAAACTTACCTGTACATCTATAGCATTTTAATGAACTGCTGTTAAGGGCCGAGTCTTTAATAGAGGGGAATTGTTCAATACCGTTCATTCCAGATTCTCTTGCTCTGTAAGGGTTCTTTAGTAAAAAATGACATTGCAGTATAGGTTGAGTCAAGAAACAACTAGTAGAGGTTAACATCAAGACCAAATGTTCCTTGGTTTACGTATTTTGAAATGCACTTTGGTAGAAGCCTATTGATAACTGCAACCAGTTATTAATGATCATTGTGTGGATGATGTGTCGTGGGATATGGCCCACTTATTTTTAATAGTTTTAATAATTCCTTTTTTGTTAGATTTAGGATCTCTAATTAGTTTCCTACTAGGTTTAGGTTTCTTTAGCACCAAGTAATTTATTTTCTTATAATTAAGGCCCTATGCCATAGGTTGTAATCAGTTGTTTTAGTTTTAAGAGATGAATATTATTTTACTGAGTAAACTTTTGTAGTTTTGCTTTCGCGCTACAGTTTACATCAGTGGAACTCTACTATTTTTAATTTGTTTCTCCCAATGGTTGTTATTGTGATATAATCAGTTATTGATGTTGTTATTAAAATATCAATGTGTTTTTCCAAAACTTTTCCATGTTGAATTATACTTGATCGAACTAATTCTGAATTTTAATTACGTATCGCTTATAGAAAAACTAATTTTAGACCTTTGTGTGTGGATGATTTGCTGTAATGGTGCTTTTTGTTTCTACTTAATGTCTAGTGCAGCAAAATTGACAGATAAAAGAAATACTAATAATCTGGGAGTTGTAGGTGTACCCACATAGCTTTGAAGATTCTTCCTCTATGGTGGTGGGATCGTTAATTGTTTGGTCCATATTTCCGCAGGGTCAAGGGTTTTGTTAAACTCAATGAGGTCCAGCCTGACGATGAAATTCAGGTGGTGATCAGAGATATTGAGACAGGAAGTGGTCAGTTTGACTTGAAGCATTTTAGTCACCACTTCATTGACCTAAACCTTATCCTAGAAATCATAGATTAACTTGTCACAGAAAAAACACCCTTTACTTACCACTCAACTGTAGGCAGAAGCTTTTTGTTTTTTAAATAACCAATATTAACCAATATGACATGCAATAATTAGTGGTACGATTTTAGATGTTGGTGCTTGATGCTAAACTGGATGCATTTTTAGGCACACGGAGTAATTGAGATGCCGAACCCTCCTCCGGAACAGTTAATTTTTGAACCTTTCATTGAGACTGATGAGATAATAGTTTCATCTAAATCAACGAATGCAAATGCACATCGCCTCATGTGGGAAGGACGTAATAGATGGGTTGAAATTACTGTTGGAGTCGCTGGCAAACGTGGAGGGATGCACTCTCTGAGTCCCAGTGTTACTGTTAAGGAATCCGGTGACATTTTATCACTTGAGGAAAAATTCCAAGGTACGTCTCCACAGATATTTATTCATCGTCATACAGGTTAACTGATGCTTAATTTGATGCCTTTAACTGTAATTATTCCAATGACAACTTTCTTCGACTTAAAGAAAATCAGTGACATTGTTCTGACAGAATAACAATAAATGGAACATGGCAAAATTTTAGCAGCAAATCATTGTTGAATAAATGCATTTAAAGTTTGCAGTTGTTCAATTTTAATTCCAGAACTAATAATCAATTATATATTAAAACCTCTATTGAAGTTACTGGTCAAAAGGATAATTCGGAGAACCTTATTGAGATTTCCAGGCAATTACAATTCGAGAAAGTCCATTGACATGCATTGGTAATATTGCTTGATTTTCTAAACAAGCTTTTGAAATGTTTATTTGATGGGAAATGAGACTTTTAGTGGACTGTGTAACTTGGAATATATATTAATCTATGAATTTGTGTTTAAACAGGTGGAACTGGCATCAATCTGACTCCACCACCAACTTCAATTATTAGGTTTGTTCGGAGAACCCTTATGGGCCTCATCCCATGGAACATGAATTCCTAACTGATCATAATTTGCTTTTCTGCTTCAAAGTGGCGGCAAGATTTTTCATTGTCCTAAAAAGAGTAAAAAAGATAAGATATTACCAGTCAGTATTAACACCTAGTGGTTCTTTTACAATTGAACTACAAGGCTTTGTGCCAGTTCCTTCATAATGAATGAACTATGTCTTATCTTGTGAAGACCTGTTGACATCCGCATGTTATTTCTTTATTTTTGTTTTCAACAGTGAAGAGGCCTTGTTGACATCCTCATGTTATCTCTTTCTTTCTTTTTGTTTTCAACAGTGAAGAGGCCTTGGCAAGATGTAAACAACATATCGAACTAATTGCAAACACACTGGGATTAGAAGGATTTTCGCGTATCGACGCATTTGTTAACGTAGACAATGGAGAGGTATGTTGATCTCCTGATTGTCATGGAACACTTTCATCAGTTTTCTTTGCTAAAATAACAAATACAAGGGTCTGTTTGCTTACAGTGAGAAAAAAAATTCCTTTTGAAAACTATCTTATTATTCATGTTCCTCTGTTCCTTCTGTATTCATTTCAAAAGCAAAGTTATATTAGGTCCATTTTTTACTTAAGCCATTGGGATCTGTTTTCCTTTGAAAAAAAAAAAAGTGAGTTCATGATATTCGAGGCAGAAGTATTTATGCAATTTTGTGTTAAATGAAAGAAACAGAAAGAAAGCCCGTTATGCTAGCTCCTCTATGAAGTAGATTTGTTAAAAGATGATTGCTTACTCTTCTACTACATTGAAATTTATCCACTTAAAGTAACTAAACATCTCCCGTGGTTAATTTGATTATTTGTAGGTGTTGATTATAGAGGTTAACACGGTACCTGGAATGACTCCTTCTACTGTCTTGATTCATCAGGTAACACAGAAATCTCCAGTCAAAAAGTATTTTCACTTTTAATATATATTTTTTTTTTTAGCATGAACGGAAAATTATATAAAAACGATATTAAAATATTTTCACTTTTAATATCTCCTCACTTAATCTCACTCGCTTAATCTCGTTCTAAATTTCAGGCACTTGCAGAGCAACCTCCCATGTACCCTCAGCAGTTCTTCCGTAGACTGCTCGATTTGGCTTCTGAGAGGTCTAATGAGTAGTCTTTTCATGCAAATGTGAAGTGTGAACCCCTTCTTGTCTTCTGTAAAATAAAAAACATGTAGTTTGGGTAACTGTCAGAAACTAAAGTCTTCAATATAAATTGTTGATTTGCAGTTAACAACAGACTTTCGGACCTTCTTGGGTTGTGACCATTTCCCCGAATTCCATAGGATCTCAGCATTTCTGGCTTTGGGATTGTTTTGTTCAGGTTCTAAAGCCTTTAGTCCCTTGATAAATGCCACTGTAACGATCCTAATTTCTACACGTATGGTCGACACCTTTTCATAAATCTTTTCTTTTTTAGAATTATTTTTCACAACTTCTGTCTAAACCTTAGTAACCGGAATCGTTGTAAAGAATTGACGCTCTCGTTTCTGCTCCTACTCCTTCGGCTCAGCACTCTAGTTACTTAGGTCTAAATGTTCTAACGTTGGACAAACACTCCTTGAATTGGCATTTTCCCAGCAGTTTAGCCACCAAAGGTATGTTTGGTGGCTTGGCCCTCTTCAGTTTCATCATCTCCCTTGGTGGTTATTAGACTAACAGGAAAGAAACCTTGGCTGCTTCATATAGGCTGAATTAGCCGAGGTGAGTGAGTCCACTCTACGTACGTTTGCGTAACATTTTGAAAAATTCCAAAACAATCTCGAAGATGTGGTGGTGCATTTTGTACCACATCAAATATTAATAGAGAAAATGTGAATAATCTGGTGTAACTGAAGTGTAAGAACTAAGTGTATAATTAAAAGAAAAAATTGAGCGTTGTTGTGCCAGGTATCACGTGCGACGCACGCGCACAATAGTGGTTATAAAACCAAAAACGATACGATGGTCCGGGACTCGGACTCCCGACCGACACTGAAGTTTGTTCCAGCCAAATAACCAACCGAAGTAGTGTAGGATGACAGTTGGCTCCATGTGTTTTATATCTAAAGACGCCACGTGTCTCCAATCTTTGATCTGTGTGACACGCGTTGAACTGGAATTGGATCTCATCCAAGTAAACGTTGTATACTAGCACTGGTGGCTGGGTTCTAGATTGACTGTGTTTGGACTTCCTTTAACTGGTAAAGAAATAAAAAAAATTTGAATTTATTAAAAAACAAAGGTTTCCATTGGGACCGGCGTGACACCAAAAAAAATGGTGTAAGGTCTCTACACCAAGGGGTTATGGTTCACTCTAGGGTCTAATTTTTTGTAAGAGTGTTCTTCCCATTATATAAACCATTCATACAAAAAATCAGCAAATTCTTAAATTTTTAATCCTATCAAAAATTTATTTCAATCAACGGTAATAAATAAACGGTGAGGAACAAAGATTAACTTTAGATAGAGTTAAAAATTTAAGAATCTATTGATTTTTATGTAAAGATGATCTACATAATTAAAGAAACATTCTTACAAAAAATCGGACCTTAGAGTAGGCCTTAACCCCTTGGTGTAACGTGACACCATTTTTATGTTGGTGTCACTGTAGCAATTTTGCTTCCAAGTTGGCATTTGGCAAGTTCCAACCGTTACAGTTTACCCAATTTTAAAAAAAAACAAAAATTAAAAAAATAAAAAAAAATAAAAAAAGTTTTCTACTCCCTAGGCAAAAAAGATCTTCTTCAGTTAAAGTATGTGCTTATAATTGAAGCCTACCAAAACCTAGAAACCAATTTTAATCATCTCTCTTTCAATCGGAGATGGATGATCTTGAGTTATTACAGACAATACAAAGCAGAAGCTGATCATGGACAAAAAGGGAGTTCTTGTTTTCTCCAAACTATCATCGTCTCCACAGCGGCCTCTTTTGTTGAACCAGTGGTACTCTCATATCTTTCTGATTTCTTATTTTGGTTTCTGGGTCGGTCAAAAAAATCTCAATTTGATGGTCGTTGAAGTAAGATTTATTAATTTTGTCGGTGGGTTTTGGTTAAAATCTAAGATTAAAATTTGTATGATATGAAGAAATGTAAATTTTATGTTTTTTTTTTAAGGAGATTGGTGTTTTGCCTTTGTTAGTGGGGTTTTCAGTAAGTTAAGTTGGAGTTTTTGCATTTTAATTTTGGGGTTGACCATAAATCTTGGATTTTATTGGTATTTTACTTGATTTAGTCCTCTATTTTGTGGGTTCTCATCAGAATTTGATCTGAAAGAAAGAATGAGTCTGGATATTATGCCCTGATTTACAAGTGAAGACTCTACTTGGATATTATGCCCTGAAAAATTTTCAATTTAATAAGGTTTGGAGCAAGGTTCAGATCCAAATTTCTACTCAATTAGTTAATCTTCTTAATCTTTTCTTGACTGCAAGTCTTCATCAGTTGAGGTTAAATTAATTTTCTTAACCGGTATCCCTGCTTATATTTTAGAGTTCATGATAGAATTTCAGTTGAACTGACTGGGAGATTGATATTTCTTGTTCTTTTTTGGGATTAGTTGCAATTGAAAAGCTAAAGACTTGATATTGTTGTAATGAAACTATGAAAATGGTGAAACATGATAATTTATTGTTCATTTCTCTTTGATTTGTAGAGATGGAACCTTGGTACTGCAGATTTGTTCCTGCATTGACTGAAATTGAGAGGCACGGAACAACAATAATTTGTGGAATTTGAACTTGGGATTCTTTTATACTCTACGGGAAGCTCTGTTAAAGCACAGAATTCTGTGAGATGTGGTACAGCTTATAGTTGCCAGGCCTAGTTATATCTTGCGACCTCAAAAACATTGTGGAAAGACTGACTTGGCTCAGACATGGTTTCAACTAGTAATGGCAAAGGCATGGAGGAAGTTGAGGAAGGATTAGGGTCAGGGACAACCTCCATTGGTCCAAAAGGTAAGAATAGAAGTCCGCTTCATGTTTCTACATCTCAAAAGGGATTACTGGCTCATGAAAAGCCTCAAAATAAAGTAATTCTGGATAACTTAACTGCTCCCCCCAGTAGAGTTGGATTCCAGAAACTTAGTTCTGCTTTTCCTAGTTTCGCTTCCTCATCAGCCAAGTTCCAGTGTTTTGCTGAGGAGAGGGACAAGATTTCACGTTCAGTTCCATCCTGTACAAGCCAAGGTCTCCGAGAACGTTTCAGTGTGCCATTTGTTCGAAAAATTAATTGGGACTCTCTGAAGAAAGTTTTTATACAATGGATCAGAAACCCAATGAACATGGCTCTTTTTGTGTGGATCACCGTTGTCGCTGTCTCAGGTGCCATTCTGTTCCTGGTCATGACAGGTATGTTAAACCATGTCATACCAAAAAAATCTCAGAGAAACACATGGTTTGAAGTCAATAATCAAATCCTCAATGCACTTTTCACTCTTATGTGTCTGTACCAACATCCAAAACGGTTCTACCACCTTGTACTCTTATGTAGATGGAGGCCGGAGGATATTTCTAGACTCAGAAAGATTTACTGCAAAGATGGCACTTATAAACCCCATGAGTGGGCCCACATGATGGTAGTCATCGTTCTACTTCATTTAAATTGTTTTGCTCAGTATGCATTGTGTGGTTTGAACTTGGGGTACAAGAGATCTGAGCGACCAGCAATAGGAGTTGCCATCTGCATATCGGTTGCAATTGCGTCACCAGCAATTGCCGGTTTGTATACCATTCTTAGCCCTTTGGGAAAGGAGTATGAGTCTGAAATGGATCATGAAGCACAGATTCAGACTCCCTTAAATGACAACAGCATGCGAAGTCCCCTACGGGCGAACAGACTTGAGAAGAAGTTCTCGTTTGCATCAAGAGAGGATGGAAAGGTTGTTGTGGAAAAACCTGAATGGAGTGGGGGGTTATTTGATTTTTGGGATGATATTTCCCTGGCGTATCTCTCATTTTTCTGTACTTTCTGTGTCTTTGGATGGAATATGGAGAGACTTGGATTTGGGAACATGTATGTTCATATTGCTACTTTTATTTTGTTCTGTTTTGCTCCATTTTGGATCTTCAACCTTGCTGCACTCAATATTGATAATGAAACTGTTAGAGGTGCATTGGGTGTCACTGGGGTTGTACTCTGTATTTTTGGTTTACTATATGGAGGTTTCTGGAGGATCCAAATGCGGAAAAGATTCAACTTGCCAGCTAGTGACTTTTGTTGTGGTAACCCTGCAGTTTCTGACTGTGCTCAGTGGCTTTTCTGTTGTTCATGCTCTCTTGCTCAGGAGGTGAGAACTGGGGATTTCTACGAAATCGTGGAAGACAAATTTTACAGTAGAGAAATGGATGAGAATGATCAGCCTGTGCTGTCTCCTTTGCACCGGGAAGATGGATCAGTTCAGTTCAGATCATTCCCAAGTTCCCCACTTCGGGGAAGCTCCAGTCCGTCAAAGACACAGACATTGAGTGCTCCAAATCCTGATCGATTCATGAAAGGGTATCATAGTCCAGATAAGAAATTGCCTGTGATGGAGGAAGAGTTCTCTTCTAAAGGACATGACATTACTATGGCACCACCTGTTCCATCATCGATAAAGAGAGAGCCATGACCAGTTTTAAATGGCTTTATTAGCTATATCGCGAATCAGAAGAACCTGCGGGGAGTTCTTTGTAATTGTAAGTGCATTTTGTGTGAATGTCTTTTATGTATTTTTATATGTACACATTTTCTTTTGTTACTGTCTTTCAGTGAATACATCTTTAAAATAATTTGTCCTTTATGATTATGGTTGTGGTTTCTTTTCAATAAGATGTCTTGTATGAAGCAAAAGTTGAACCTGAAGCAATTTTGGAGAAATCCTAGAACTATTAATCATGTTTCCTGATTATTCTCGGTGGATGGCGATATATAACACAACATTTGTCCACGATTCCTTCTAGCTGAGCCTCTCTCGCTGTCATCATGCCTCGAGAAGTAGAAAGAATTACAATCCCCATTCCTCCTAAAATCCTAGGAATTCGTTGATAGTTGGAATAGATTCGTAGACCGGGTCGGCTGATACGTTTTAAAGCATCGAGCCTCTCGGTCTGTCATTATACCTCGAGAAGTAGAAAGAATTACAATCCCCATTCCTCCTAAAATCCTAGGAATTCGTTGATAGTTGGAATAGATTCGTAGACCGGGTCGGCTGATACGTTTTAAAGCATCGAGCCTCTCGGTCTGTCATTATACCTCGAGAAGTAGAAAGAATTACAACCTCCATTCCTCTTAAATCTCTAGGAATTTGTTGATCTTTGGAATAGAAACATAGACCGGATTGGCTGATACATTTTAAAATAGTTGTATATTTTTCTTTCCCATTTCTTTTATGTCACAGGTTGGAAAGAATACTTTGACAATGTTTTTGGATATAAGTAGATGCTATTTGAACCGTTCCTTTTTATCCATGTTAGCAGTTTGTATAGATGTTAGATGTTATTATGCCGGGCGATATTGTCCCTAGTCCTTACCCATGATGAACTGTAACTATTTCCTTTTTATCCATGTCAGCATTTTGTATAGATGTTATTATATCGGGTGATATTGTCCCTAGTCTTTACCCATGATGACCTATAACTATCACAATCTACTAAAGTAATTTAATCTATTTCAGATAATTGTCTCAACTTTCATCTATTAGTATTTATAATATCTCAGTAGCTAATGGGACTATTGGAGTAAATTTCAAACTGTCTTAGTTCTCCAGCAATCGCATGAAAAACTCTAGCTCCTTTTGAATTTCCTTCTTGATCAATGAGTACTGGCGTACTGCTGCATTGTCATCACATTAAAGAAGTAAAGAAAAGAAAGATATGAAAGCGAAGTACAGTGTAACTCAGTTAGGATTAATCAAGCCTTGCAGATGGAAATGTGACTTGTGAAATCATGAAATGGCACTTCGCAACTATGAAATCATACTAATAAACCTTTCTTTGAGCTAGAATGACAAAATGATGCCCAAATCAATTTACACTCGCCTTCAAACTCTGATACTCTCATGTTAACAACCATTGTTTCCTGACTAAGAATTGATTGTGCATGTACACAGTAGTTTTGGCAAACAAATCTGTGAACTGCAGCTCTGAAGAAACATATGGAACAGAGGGTTCTGTTAACTGACTTGTAAACTTGATATTTGGGATCAAGTTTGCTACCATAGTGTCTGCAATTTCGGAACTACGTTTCACAATCGTTGCAAGTACTGTGTTGTTTTCGTGGAAAAAAAAAACCCATCCAAAATCTGAACTGGTTGTGATTAGAAGTGGATGTTGACATGACCTTGCTCGAAATAATTTATGAAAATTTCTTGGATATGCAGTTCTGTTATTTCAACAACATGCTTTTGAATGCATTGTTAACCTGTTAGTCTGTTACTAATTGTTAGATCTGTTTATTTTTATGGGTTAATTGATAGATCATCATTTATGTATTAACTAGGATTCAACAACCACCTCATTGTTGAAATTCTGTATTGTTTATCAAATATGTCAAAAAGGGACTATGTAAGAGCTAAGGGCGTATGCCATGACTTCAAGCATGCAATTGATCATGGGTATATGAGCTTCTGGGCACCCTTCCCTTGCAAGGCGGTTTTCAGTTGGCAAGTTCTACACTCATATTTAATTTCTGTAGGGCTTCCTTTACGAAAGCTGTTGCTTTGTCAATCCATCAGCTCTCTTGGGAGATTTTGAATCTTTGATGCACCTGCTGCTGGTGGAAGCTCATTTTGCTAGCAGATCAGCTACTTTTGTTACACTGTCGGTCATCGCCCGCCACCTGCTGTTCTAATTGAAGTCTCATAGGTAACTTGCATTTAAACAAGCTAGTACACATAATTGTTTTTCTTAACAACCATTGCTTCGATTGTTTGTTTACATTTAGGTTAGAAAGGGCTGGATGTTTCCACTCATTTTTTATTTTTTTTTAATTTGAACTTATTTTATTCTTACTCTTCATTTACACCTGCCTAAAGATGATTTAAGGGATGATTGTGATGATGATATCCCTTAGGTTTATTTTCATGTGGATCTTGCAGGCTGGTGTAAACAAGTGTTATTCTTCCACCCCACATACATTTGTTTGTGAAAATGGGCTGATTTGTGTGTTATCGTGGGTGGGGTGGGGTGATGGGGAGGGAGGGAATGATCTCTTCATATTGTGTAAACCAAATATGAGCCTTTGATCATTTCCATGCATTTCATTTTTTCTTACTAACGGAACGAGAAGTATATGACTCCAACCCATGGAATACGTGCACAAGATTCGAAAAAATAAACAAGTCATAATGCTACAGATGATAGAAAGACCGATTATTTTATTTTTTTTTAGTATGACTATTGCCTAAGATACATATTTAAGAAGGTGAAGATACACCATTAAAGCCGTGTGAGAAGCGCAGAGACATCACCAAATACGTAGATCTACATCTACTAATGAAACCGCAAACCACAGAACAAGAGTTTTGATACCAAGTCATGGGAGGGTTGCACAACTGCTAGGTCAAATACCTATGTGCATACAAAGACCGATTCTTGGTAAAGAAAACCCTCGCCATGTTGATAATTTTCTCCAAAAATTGTACTTTCTAAAACTTCATTTTTTTTTTAAGGATCGATCATTTTTTGGGACTTTAAGCCCAAATTCCCCTAAAAAATACACCATACTACTTCATCTTCCCTACTAACAGTACCTTCATCACCACCTACAGCACCTCCCCCCAACCCTCTCACTCTTTCTTTCTCTTAAATCCAAATGGAAAAAACGACAAAAACCAAAAGGATAATGATGTAGGTCCTCCCAAGCTGACTCTCAGAATGAGGTGGCAAGATCTGCTTGTGTAAAGCTCTTCAAACTTTTTCAGATCTTGCCACCTCATCCTAGGAGTCATCACCAAATAGCGGAGCAAAAAAAAAAAAAGAAAAGCATTTGTCAAAAAAAAGAAGAACATAGATCTGAAAAGAAAAAGAAAAAGTTCGACTACAAATTATTTTTTATTTTTTTTTACGTCTGAAATTTTTTCCTAATGGTGGAGGTGCAGAGAGAGAAATCTCTCTCAATCTCTTTCTATCTCCTCGTGGTAAAGGGTTGTTGTTGGGGTGGAATTATCTGGCTCCACCCCGTAACAAATAGGTTTTGGGCTTAAAGGCCCAAAAAAATAGTACCTCCTTTCATTTTGACTGTCCCAATATCTGCCTTCCTTTTCTTTTCTTATAGGTATACCATTCATTTTTACAATTAATTTTCACCGGTTTTTTTGTAGATAAGTTGCGGAATGATATTATTCCACAAACAAATGTAAGTAGAGTGTAAAAATAAAGTAAGTAGTAGGTATCTCCACTTGGACACGATCTATATATTAATGTGATCTAAACGAAGAAAAGATCATGGACACAAATAATAAGTCCTTAACTTCATGTAGTAACTTCTTTTATTTTAGGTGTAAACCGAGTGTTAAAAAATAAACACTACTTTTTCTTTATAAACCCTGCACGTACTTACACCTTTTAAACACTAAAATTGCTACCCACATGATGATAAGATCACCCTCACAAAAAAAATTGGCTCTTAGATCATACTTAAGTGGGTCCTAAAACAAGTGTAAGCCAAGTATAAAACTGAGGTGAGTTCATAAACTTAAGGCTCTGTTTGGCCGCACTGAAATATCCTGGATTGGATTTTCTCTAACCCATCCTGAAAACCCTGAAGCTGGTTAACCAAAAAGTTGTTTGTCTGACACTTTATCTTTGCTGGGTTAACTTTGCATGTTGTTTGTCTGACACTGTATTTTTACTGGGTTAACTTTGCATGTTATTTGTCTAATACTCTGCCTATCCTAGGTTTACTTTTGTATGTTATATTATGGGATCTTAGCTGAATCACACACATCACTCTCTTACAACTTACTACTAAGAACAATAGAGTTGCAGATCACATTTCATTTCATTGCAAAATTAAGATAAGACCAAATGCATCTTTTATACTCCAATAGAACAGCAGAATCCAAAAAAAAAAAAAAAGTCAGTTGAAGATCACATAGAACATCTCATAAACCATTAAAAAACACTAAACAAACAAATTATATATCAAGAATAATATTAATGGAGCAGTTCAAATCATGAAGTTGCAAAATCCTAGAAATTAAATTGTAGAGTTCACAAGTAGGAAAATGGGATTAAAAGAACAAAATGAACAGATAAAGTTGCAAAAAAGAAACTAATATACAGAAAAATTAAGGAAAAAAATTAAGAACATATATTATGAAATTGCAAAACCCTAGAAAATTTCACTGTTAATAAAGTTGTAGAAAAATTTTGAACAATTTTTTTTCTTCCTCTCTCATAAACAAGTTGCAGATAATTTTTTCTATTCTACCCTAGAATACCAAGATTGTTTTTCTTCTTCTACCATAAAAATCCAAAAATCAAACAAGTTCAAAGATGAGAAAGGAGAGACACAAAATACGACTGAAAGAGAGTGGGAGAGAAGACGGTGGAGAGGAGGAAGGAAAAGGAAGGAGAGAGAGAGAGAGAGGACAGAGAAGACAGCGATAATGAGAGAGGGGGACGAAGGAAATCGAGACAGAGAGCATGTTAGATGGAGACGAAGGAGAAAAGAAAGAAAAAGGAGGAGAGAAAGAGAGAGCGTACCTGGTTCGATAACAAAGGAGAAAGTCGAGCTTTCACTTTGTTGGGAGAAAAACGATCTCTGCTGGGTTAGTTTTGACGAAGATTTGGGGAAAACACCTATTTGGTGGTTTTTCCCCTCCCTAGCTTTTCACGTACGGAGACCCATGCCGGGGTTTAATTTTTCCAAGTTTTTGCGGAAAATCAAATGTGCGAAACAAACAAGTTTCATAGGTTTTCTCTGTCCGGGTCTGAGATTTTCCGGTAGCCAAACATTACATAAGGGACATATTTGATATTTGGATAAAAGCGTGACATGAATCATATAGGACAAAAGAAGCAGCTTAATTTGAAGCCTCTTATAATATATTAGACGTTTGTTTTGACAGTTGAACACTTTGACAGAGCACTCAAAGTACAAACAACATAAAACTAGGAAAAACCGTTTTTGAAATCAAATTTTCCTATAGCCTGTTTATTTTCTTGCCATTAATTAGTGGCATGCTCAAACAAAATAGTTTTTATTTTTCACTGCTAATTAGTGGTAGTTAAAGGTAAATCTTTAATTGTGGCCTTCAAATCCATTAAGTGGTAATAAACTGTTTTAAATTAAAGGTTTGCCTCTAACTACCACTAATTAGCAGTGACAAATAAAAGTTATTTTGTGTGGGTCTGCTACTAATTAGTGGCAAAAAAAAATAAACAGACTAGTTTTTGTTAAAATTATGGGACAGCAAAAAATATAAGCGTTTCTATACTCACTCACGATTTTCAGTTGCTGATGTGTCAGTGATTAAATATAGAGAATGGGAAGTTAAAAGTCCACTCATTCTCTATAATTATGAATGATTACACATTAGCGGCTAACTTTCAAGAGTGAAAACTATGGGCGAATGAGTATAGAAATGGGTAGTTATGGATCTACCCTCAATTAGC
>MVGT01001372.1:381306-399784 GCA_002174775.1 Macleaya cordata
AAGATACAAATTGTATTTTACTAAATAATCCCAAAAACAACTCTGACCAATTCATTTGATTATGATATATATTTTTTACGATTATCTATTTTTAATATGTTTTACTCAGTAAATTTTTTTAATGTTAATAAATTAAATATGGGTTAGATTATATAGTCTCCCTCATATAGCCCCTCGCTTGTGGGGCTCACATATAACACATCGAGGAACTGCTTTTTAAAAAGGATGTTCTCCTTATAATGTATTTTATCATATTAAAAAAATTAGCTAGTTCTAAAACTTTTAGCCCTCTCAAATTCGCTCTTAAAAATTTGTAAGTTTAAAATTTTTATTTTAACCGTTGATTTAAACACATGTAGATTTGAGGTTAAAAATTTTAGAACAGGTTGATTTCAGTTAACTATGTTCTCTCGTCATTTAGATCATTCTCTTCAAAAATTAGCCTCTGGATGCATTTCATATAGACATAAAGGGCTATATAACCTGACCCATTAAATATATTAAATACGACAACATGTGTAACCCATTGGTTTAAGCATTTGCTTTCACCATCCGTCAGAATTTTTAGCACTTTGATAGGACCCTCCACTGAATTTTTTTTGTTCCAAAAGCTACAATTTAGCTTATATAGGACACTTTTCACCTAAACAACTTTTTCAAAATGCTTTTTTTTGTTGATTTGATTTAAGTGGCCTTCTAAAATGGGAAGTAATCCATTATATTTGTCAATTACCAAAATTATTCTTCATTTTTTAGATGACTAGTGGGACATCATTAACAATCTACATTTAAGGAAGGATACTGATCCTATTGATTTTTTTTTGGTAAGAGGGGATTAATGCCCAAATTACAATAATACTTGGATACAACGCAATGAATTATGTGTGAGAAGTATAGAGAAACAACCTTTAACATCATCACTAATAGATGAATGAGCACAATTAACAGACATACGCAATAGAGAGCACCACTAATAGGTGCACGAAAGGGCACCACTTTAAATCAAGGGTTGTTTGGTACACATAAAATTAATTCAAAGGTTAATTTTTTTTAAAGGATAATTTGTTCATTACATAGATCAAAAATCAATTTTTGAATCATCTAAATTCACTGAACCTCATCCTGCATTAAATACAAAACTAAAAGAATTTATGGTTTGTTTAGATAGGGGATTTTAAGTAAAAATTTTGTGTTTCTGTACAAAAAAAAAAATTGTGGGGACTAGGAATTTAGTAAAAACCCAGTTAGAAATCATGTTATAAGAGGGCGTTTGGCAAACAGAAGCAGAAGTGCTTCTGCTTCTAAAAAAAGTAAAAGTGCTTTTGAGAAGTAAAAAATAAGGAGAAGTTAGTATGATAAACTATTATCTTATAAGTCTAAAAAATGATGAGTTATTAGTTGTTACACGGTACTCGAGGAGAAGCAACTTCTAAGAAGTAGAAAAGCAAAAAAAATTTGCTCCAAAAAGAAATAACTTTTTTGCTTCTAGAAATCACTTTGAAAAAATGTTACTATACAAACTTTTTTACTTTAAGTCAAAAAGCAACTTCTTAAGTGGTTGTCAAACGACCTCTAAGTGTATTAATTTTTCATCAAATCCCTCCTTACAAAATCCCTACAGTAGAAAAAAAAATGAGAACTTTTTTTTAATGAAAACGATTTTTTTGGATAGAAAAAAAATATAATATAACTAAAAAACTACAATTACAAAAATAAAAAAGCTTTTACCAATTCCTGTCTGAATTGTAAAATCCAAAATCGTAATGTATTGAATGGTAAACAAGGGCAAAGTTGGGAACAACCAAGACTGTCACCATTAAATCTTAGTTGTTAATAGTTGTTTGACAACAGTGCCATTTTATTGACCAAAATTTCTTTGACCACTTTACCATAATCAAAAGAAGGTAGCTTGACTACTTAGTGGGTCTCATGACTCCTTTGAACCAACCCTACCAGACCCTCAACCTTATCTCTCTCTCTCTCTTCTTTCTCTCTCTATAAAAGGAACACCACCTCCTCCTATCATGCCTTACCTGTTTCCCCTTTTTCTCCAATCTCCAATTCTCCTTTAAACCGAAAGCCCACCTCTTTTCTCTCTCCTCTTTTCTTTCTCTCTCTTAGTTTTCTCTCTCTGCGGGTCTGCCAGAACTGGCTAACTTACAGGAAATTAGACTGGAGGAAGAATCAAATATAAGGGTGGTTCGCGCCCTATATGAAGCCCTAAGTGCTCGAGACGTCGATACAGTTCATCGACTACTTGCTTCAGACATCGAATGGTGGTTCCATGGCCCACCTTCTCACCAGTATATGATGCGATTATTGACTGGTACTGATTCATCCGTTGACGCTTCATTTCTATTCGTACCCCTCTCGATCACATCCCTTGGATCAACTGTCTTAGTTGAAGGCTGCGATCAGAACCGTGAAATCTTCTGGGTCCACGCTTGGACGGTCTCTGATCATGGGATAATCACCCAAGTTCGGGAGTACTTTAATACATCCCTTACCGTTACTCATTTCGGTAGTTCGAATCAATCTACACCGTCCGCTTCTCCATCTCCATCATCATCATCATCATCATCATCGCCCCCGTCATCATCCTCTTCGTCTTCGTACCATTGCTCACCACTCTGGCAGAGTAGGCTTTCCAATAGTACCGGAAAGTCCATGCCGGGATTTGTCCTCGCGATATAAGAGGTGTGGGGTGTGGGGTTAATATCGTAATTTGGTATTAGTAGATTGAATAAATAGTGCTTGCTGGTGTGCAGTCTTAGGTTTCCTATGTGCTGCTGCAGTACTGTATCACTGCTTGTTGTTTGTTTGTTAGGGCTTAGGGGTGTTTTTATAATTTGGGTTTCTGGTTAGGTGGTTGTTTTTGTGGTTTAGGTAGAAAAGATGAGGAGTGGTTTGTCCTTCTTTCTTGATGCCTCTTTGTTATGGTGTTTCGATCTTATTATAATAAAATATTGTTTATGTGTTTGTCTTATAAGTTTTCCTGATCCTAACTTTTATGAATGCACATAATCGACGCCGTTGGAATTGCAAAATCCATGATTTAACGGTTTTAGATTATTCAACCTACTTAAATAAATGTGGGAGAAGTATTCTATCATTCAGTGGTTTTGGGAAAAAATAAACTGGTTAAACAGGTGGATTCTGGTTTGCAAGTTGACAAGTTTCGCGAGGGTTGTTTCTTGAAAAATACTTTTGGACCGATTGTTAGCCGATTAATGGCCCAATCACCTAGTTGGGAGTTTTGGGACCCGTTAGACCATGACCCGATCGGCAAGATCGGACCTTAGATAAAAGTGTTTTTAGGTGTCCATCATGAATTAAAGAGGGATGTCAATGTCCATTCCGATTTATTTATTGAACTACTCCAAATCAAAACCTATTAAAAGGAGTCTATTCTTATTCAAATAAATAATGCTAAACTTTCAGGCACAATAGGTTACATATCAAAACTTACAACAAGGTGCATCCCATAATGGATGTGTAATTTTTATACAACTTCGTGAGTTGCGCCCATTTCCATAAAAGGCCTCCTTGAATGCACCTTCCTGTAGGTTCTGTTGTAAAATCAATTGTAGGTCTAAGTTCTAACATTATCTTATTCAAATGGATAATGCTAAATTTACAGCGAAATCTTATATAATTTCTTACCGAAAGTTAATCTGATGGTAAAACTGTTTTTCACGTACTAAAGTGATTCGTTTCCATCCCAAATGATATTTATCTACCATAAAATGTGCATTCGGTAAAAAAATCTGTAGACGTTTCGGTAAACGTATTCGAATAGGTGGAACATTAATTGTAATTATCAATTTAGATTCTTGTTGATTTTTTGATATTTTGATTCTTATGTTTGAATATTAAAATTTTATATGAGTAAATGTTACAAATAATAGAAAACCAATGAAAAACCCTACGGAAACGAATTGGTTCCAATTCATACCGTTTTGGTTCGTTTTTTACTAGGTATCAAAGTACCTAGGATTGTAACAGTTGTAATACTAATGATTCTAGTTCCTAGCGGTTCTGATTCTTATTCGTATCGATTCTTAAAAATGTGGAACTGGAGTCTATAATATTGGTTCCACTCGGTTTGGTCTCCGTTAAATATATACCCATTGACACCCCTCAATTTAGGCATAGACGCAAGGCTTCACGGTCTTCGGGCCATAAATCAGGCGCCCAGTCGGTCCAAATAGTGATAGTTAGTTGTTTGGTTCCTGATTTTTCATCCTTGAAAACGACACGTGTTGATTAGACATGGCAGTCTTTTGTCTTAACTGCAACGTGGAGCAACCTGAAGCAGAAAAGAGCGAAATTTCGGACTTCTTAATAATCAATCTGATTTTTGTTTTTTCACCCACTTATTGATTGAACAAACACCACAACTTTGATTGGTTGATATTGTAACGTCGTTAATGGGTGACATTCCACAAAATGTGAATTAGAATGATCAGTGTGTGGGCCCCACCAGACCTCCCATTATGTGGTTAGTTGGTTAGTCCAATCGTGCGACACATGAATCAGATGGGTCCTACATTTTCTTGTTTACAGGATGGCATTTTTTTTGTTGCTTACGAAAAAACCCAAAAGCAAGGCGTAGTTGAGAGGGACTATGACACTGCTAAAATGAGCCATCAGTACACTGTTCGATGTATGGGCTGACTCGGCGAAAACTCACAAAGGGTCGATAATAATTAGAAGGCCAGGGCCACTAGAAGCCCTTAAACCTCAAACCCAACTAAAAATCAAGGTCAGTGGAAGTCCTTAAATATCAGAATCCGAAGGTTAGCCCGTAATCTGGGGGTACTATAAGGGTATAGGGGTACTCGCGCAAGAGTTCCCCTACGCAGAAGACTCCTACGACTAGAGAAATCGCAGAAATTATCCGCGGCAAAAGCGTTTAAAAAACTGGGATTGTATCCTAAAAAATAGGAGAAAAAACACATCACAGAAGTGTTTCACAAGAGTTTTTTTAAAAATCCCTAAAAAATGGGATCGCAGAAGATTTGTGTGAGATTTTCTATTACATGATTGGCCCTGCCCTACCCTTAACCCCTTAACCCACCCAAAATTTTGGAGGGTTAAGGGTACACGACTGGCCCTGCCCTAAGGCGTCCCACTACATAGCATAATTGGAATGGTTGATATCCGTCCTTAAGAACGTGGTATTATTGTGAGTTTGTATAGTAAAGTACTGTCTACTAAGTAATAAATAATTATTTGTACGTTGTTTACGCTTTCTCTCTCTGAGTCAGTCCCTAGCACCTTGAATATGCCAACTTGCACAGTAATTGGTAGTGTTTGCTGAGTGCTCACTGATGTTGATGAAAGTTTAGATCCGGATTCAGTTCTTGTTCATATCGTGTTACTAGTCTTATAAAAAATAAACTCATTTTTTAAAGGGATTTCTATGCGCTTCTCATATATATATTTTGAACCAAACTGTACTTCTCACATAGACCTTGCAACGGGCTAGGGTTAGGGTTATTATGATTAAGGTTGACGAGTTTTCGAGCTAAGAAGCCTCAACCCTAACCCTAGCCCGTTTATTAAACATGTCAATTTCTTCAACCCTAGCTCTAACCCTAGTAACCCTAACCCTAACTCTAATAACTCTAATTATATTAGTCTTGTCTATTATTTTGATTTTTATTAATTGAGCTTTAATTAAGAGGGATAAGAAATAGATTTTAATTAAGAGAGAACAAATGAAATTAAAATAGAGCATTAATGAAGACTTAGATAAGTTTTTTATAGAGAGAGAATGAGTAGAATCAAAATGATTTTATCAAAATCCTAATTAATGTTTTCTTAGGCAGGTTGGCGGGTTGGCTCGCAGGTTACACAAACCAACCCTATTTTTAGCAGGTTGAAAAACTCCAACCCTAGCCTGGCCCGTTTAATTAATGGGTCGAGTTAGAGTCGAGTTAGGGCCAGGTTGGTGGGTTATGGTTGATATTGCCGGGTCTATTCTCACATGCCTATTTTTATAAAATTTTATTAGATAAGAAGAGAAATATAAGAGCACGGAGGAAGCGCTTCGTGCAAGCCATACGACAAAGTTAATTAAACTAAAACAACCCTTACAAATTTAAAATTCCCTCCCAAAGGAGACCACCTGATCATTACACCTAGGAAGGGCTTCCCTCTCATTCTTCAATCTTGAGGAGACGTTTTGGGTTGAGTTTTGCTAGAATAACACAAGAATTTGACACCAAAATATTACATCAGCTTTTTAAAAGTGGTATAAGGGGTTGAAATGGAATTAATGTTTTTTCAACAACTGTTATGATTGGTTTCCAATCAATAAAGTATTCAGATGTAATCTTTGATGTTAAAATATGGTGTCCCTCTAGTTATGCCCTTTTGGGTTTAAGCGTTTTTTTAGTAAGATTTTAGAACACAATTATATATAATAATTGACAATAAGGCGTTAATTATTATATAAAATAATATTTTATTTTTAACATTATTAATTAGTTAAAAAATTAATAAATATTTTCTTTAAAAAACAAAATTTAACCCATACTTTAGCACAAGTAACACATTCTTGTGAATTCTAAAATGTTACCAAATCATCAATAAAAAATACTATTTTATAATGTGCAAGTGAGGAGAAGGTGCACCAGAAGTTTGTTGGGGCCTACGATGATAAGACCATAATTTGGTTCTATTAAAAAAAATAAATAAATAATTTGGTCACAAAAGATTATAAATCATGTGTTGATGATACGGATAGACTTTTCTGTTTTAGATACCCTAACGTGCAACACATGGTTTTTTTAAGTATTTATTGAGAAAATCAAATTTAAAAGAGTATATTTGGAATTTTAAATACATCGATAGTAAGAATAATAATGGAATTGTTTAACCAGATTTTTATTTTTTCGAATAGGACTGCAATTTTAAGATGATTCCCTCTCTTAGTGTGATTTGATATTAATACCTACAATATGAAAAATTAGAAATCATGCTTGCAACCACTCTAATAAATTGATTTTTTTTCGAGTACAATAACAACTTTAATTGAGATAGTTAAATCCGCGAGTTCCATGTTTTAATTGTGATAATTAAACTCAATCGAAAAGATATATTATATCAAAATTAGCCATTTTCACATCTCTCCATGTCACCATCCATTCCCACTGCCAAAAATAACCATTATCTCCATTTAATTTCATGTTTTATACATATGTTTCACCCACTTTATACGTACACTCTAATTACACTTGCTTGCTTGTAGACACTGTCTGACGCTGATGCAAAGGCTGAAATTTTTGTAAATATTTTCTCCTAAGTCTTGTAAATCAAAATTAACCCTTGAATAATCTTTGCATGAGATCCCCATAGGGACAAGTGTATAAAACATGGCAAACGTATAACATACATGCAACATACATGTGCAACTCTAATCATTATATAGTGAGTAAGGGCATTGCACCATGGTTTATTGCACCATTACTACTTACTTTGTTTATTATTAATTAAAGGGTGAGGTTATATAACCCCCTTATATAACTCCTCGCTTGTGGGGCCTACATGAAATGTATTCAGGGGTTAATTTTTTGAGAAAATGATCTACACAGTGAGGAGAACATAGTTACTTGAAATCAGCCTGATCTAAAACTAGTAACCTCAAATCTACCCGTTTTAAATCACCGGTCAAAATAAAAATTTAGAACTTGTAAATTTTTTAAGGGCTAATTTGAAGGGGTTAGAAGTTTTAGAACGAACTGATTTTTTAATATGATGAAATACATAATGAGGAGAACATCCTTTCTAAAAATCAGTTGGATCCCATAAATGAAAGGTTATATAAAGGGGCTATATAAGGAGTGCTATATAACCTGACCCTTAATTAAATCACCTAAGGAGACAAAATCATGGTGAGATAAATATTTTGCAATGGATATTCATCAAAACCCTAAATCCTACTAAAAACTTTCCCATACACAAACCCTTGAAAAGAGAGGAGATAATATGCTTATTTGGATAAGAATAATTTGGTCCCAATTCTTTAGAAAGAAAGGAATAACACATAGATGTGGATTCCTATATTCTCATATATACTAAGCTTCCCTTTGTGGTGTGATCACAAGTTGCATCTTTCTATTTGCTATATATTTTCCGACTACTTTACAATAAGCTACCATGGGCATGGGATGATAGCTACATTATGTTGATCCAAAAAAAGTTTGAAAAATGACCTTTTCTGATGTTAATTTTCAAGTGTCTTATCATATAAATCTTGAGAAATTAATACAAGTTGTGTGAATTCCAAAGAGCATTTTGTTTGACCAAAGTCTGATTTGTGGGGTCTTCTTTACCCACCATTTTTAAGTCCACATCAATCACATTGTGGATCTTCTAGACCCAAGATTTGTGTCCACGCCCCCACAAGTTAAGTCCAACTTTGGGCCGAACTTGAAATTGAACTAGATTATATGTCGCTTGGGTTGGGCCATGAGCTTAAATATTTAAACCCAATTATGACTTCATTGGGACCTAGGTTGAGGCCTTGGGATATCTGAGGACCCAAGCCTACCAACATGGAATAGGAATTAGGGTTTCAGTTTTGGGATTGATGGGATCAATCCAATGATTAAAGCTTGAGGATAGAAATTTTTCTTTAAAACATTTAAGTGGTATTTAATATTTTGTTTTCAGTTTTAATTAGTTAAAATGTCTCCAAAAACATTTTTCTACCTTTTTTTTTTTCTATTCTTTGAGGAATTAGGTCTGATCAACACCTCTCCTTAAAGAGGGTGATTTTTGCACACCCACTTTACAAGTGTGTCCAACACCACCGTCATCCAGCCATTAGATGTTTTATGGTCAACTTACCATCGTGAGATACAGTATAATTACACCCTACGGCTGGATCAAATGGTTATTGTACATTCACTTATAAAGTGAGTATTCATGCTTATTGACGTCCACAAATTTGATAATGAGTTTTATATAAACAAGCCCATAGGTTACATGTTGATTCAAACCCCAAAAATCAGCCCAAAAAAAGAATTGTTGCCCATGATACTGTGTTGAAGTGAAAATTGTGCACTGCAATGGCGGGAAGCATAATACAGACAATAAATAAATAAATAAATGGCGAGAAGAAGATATGCGCAACTAGGATTTAGTTGTCTTCTCCGCAATTCAGTATATAAAAAAAAAAAAAAAAATGTGACTACAACTTTTAAATCCAACGCCTCATCATTATATTGCACAATTTTCACCCGGGCAACTCTTAACATCAAACGATGCACCTTAGGAGTTTTTGGAGAATGGGTAATAAATAAAATATAGAAAATATTAATAATAATATTATTATCCTACGTATTAGTAGGAATAATTTTAGAATGCCAAAATCAGTTTCGTCAATTGTAATAGTTTTTTCTTTACAAAACCAATTATGAATTTTATAATAACGCCATGTTATAAACGTGGGCCAGTTTTAAAAAATAAAAATAAAAATAAAAAGAAAAAAATAAATAAATAGTAAACCCTACCTTGACAGGGTTTTGGTGTGTTGTTATAGAGGCCTATAGAATTATTCCTTCGTATACAACATAAAAATTCATAAATTTTGCTTCCCAACACGTGTTTACATTAGGGTTTCTTAGTGCAATCGAGAAATTCTATTCTTTATATCTAAAATCTATTTCTTTTTAATTTGTCATAGCCTTTTACGAAAATTTCACAATATTTTTTTTTATATTTTTCATTTGTATAGTGATATTGTATAACATGGTCAATGAGAGTGAATTTTTCGTTATTATAATGCAAATACTTTAATAGTATGTTTGGATGAGAAATTTTAAGTAGAGATTTTGTAGGGACCATAGATTTAGTAGAAAACTAGTTAGAAATTATATTATAAATCTAACTATTTTTCCATCAAATCCCTGGTCCTTACAAAATTCCTACTTAAAATCCTCCATCCAAACAAACCATAAGGCCATGTTCACGTTGCAGAAACGGAGTATAATACCAATTGATTTCATTTTATTGATTTAGCGAAAAAGCCGGAGTAAGATTTCCAAAGAAAATATTTGGCTTGTATATTTTATTAATATCAGTTTCACATATTAGATTTTCTATGTAAAATGTATATTTGCGCCTACATATTTAAGTGCACTAATCATTATTTATCCCACCAACATCACGGCACTAGAAAGGTAACCATGACTAGCCGTTCATTTGATCAAACCAACATTACTCAGACATCTGCGAATTATTTATTAGAGGAATGATAGCGCGATCCTATGGTTAAATGGACGAATGCGAGATCAACAGTTAGATGGAGATCAAGATCAAGAAAAGATTCTGAAGATTAGGAGAAGATTCCAAGATCTAGAAGATACTAGTATATATTTATGAAATATTTTATGATTATCTAGTTTCCTAATGTTTATCTAGTTTCCTTATTTGTAGGTCTCTTCACTCTATAAATAAGAGTGCAATATGTAAACCAATGTATCCCAGTACTTTAAATTATTGGTGATCAATATTATTCAGTCCTAGTGGCTTTTGTGTCGTGGATGTAGGTCAAAGATCAGACCGAACCACGTTAATTATCTTGTGTCACTTAATCTTTATTTTTTTTTATTTTATATTTCAAATTTATCCCAATCTGAAATTTAACATGGTATCAGAGCGGGTGATCCGCTGCTATTTCGCTTCCATATTTTTTGTTTCTTGTAATTATGCAGCAATCAATTTCATTCTTTGGTTTAACTATAATGTTCTCTTTCATAGTTCGATCAATTGAATTACTTCATAGCCCGTCAACTTTTGATGGCCCCCTTCATATTTTCTAGATCTGTTTAGAAAACATGAAACAAAGTTCAATCTGTCCCCAACAAAACCAGCATCTAGTAACAATTTCAAGTTACACTTCAATTGCTGTCTCACGGATTCGTTATCATCATTTCGATTCTGTCAAAGAACTACCTTATCTCTGCCCAGTTCTTGCTCTAATAAAAAAAATCATACGATTTGCATATGCCCTAATCAAATTCCATAGGTTCTATTTTTCGTTGGTACTTGTTGACAAAATTTTGGGCAATCTAATTTTACAATGTTTTAGGTTCTATCCAACTCTACAAATTTGGGGCTAATACTTGTGTTTGAATGAAATACTTACAATTATGGAATCAAATCTATTGACATCAAGATCCATTCTTATGATCATATCATTCCTCTAAAGGTGGATGACTACATGCTTTTTAGCACTTCCTTCATTTCAAATTTATTTTTTATATTTATAATATCTCAGATTCTCTCACATAAATTGATATCTGATCTTTTAATCTTTCTCATATTCGATTAGTTCAGATTCATCCATCTACTCTCCACAAAAGGTGAACTCTAATCTCCTGGCTTATATGCCAATTCTAGTTTTCTTGTCAAATCCATTTTTAATGGACTTCTACTTGTTCTCTTTTCATCTCATCACATACTTACTTTCATTGTTGATCTAGTTCTGATCTCATATTTCTTACTGATATCCATTTATTGGTCTCATTCTCCAATCTATGACATTCTTTGAATCTACTCTATTATGCGACACACAAGAAGATTGTATTTGTATTGTGTGAGTTGATCAGCAGTTGCAGGAGTGCCCTATAACATCGTTACAAAAAAAAAGAAGCATCGTCGTCATCGTAATTCTTCAACAATGGACTTCAAGTTGGACACTTCACTACTTTTCGTGCACCAACTTGAGGGGGAGTATTAGAGGAATGATAGCGCGATCCTATGGTTAAATGGACGAATGCGAGATCAACAGTTAGATGGAGATCAAGATCAAGAAAAAATTCTGAAGATTAGGAGAAGATTCCAAGATCTAGAAGATACTAGTATATATTTATGAAATATTTTATGATTATCTAGTTTCCTAATGTTTATCTAGTTTCGTTATTTGTAGGTCTCTTCACTCTATAAATAAGAGTGCAATATGTACTTTAAATTATTGGTGATCAATATTATTCAGCCCTAGTGGCTTTTGTGTCGTGGATGTAGGTCGAAAATCTGACCGAACCACGTTAATTATCTTGTGTCACTTAATCTTTATTTTCTTTATTTTATATTTCAAATTTATCCCAATCTGAAATTTAACATTATTGAAGGATTTGTACAATCCAGTTAATGTCGTTTGAGTATTTTTTCATTGTTAATAGTTGATCCTCGGACTATTTGACAAACATTCACCTGACTTCCGAGTTTGTTCTCCAAGCTCTTTTGAGGAGGATTTGAAGAAAACTGTACTTCAGATTGGTTTTTTTTAAGTTGGATTTCTCTCTCTCTATCTCGAAGTTCTCTTGCTCTCGAAGTAACTCATCGTTACACCATTTTAGGTACTGATCAGGGAAATAGATCTGATCAGAGGGAAAAGAGAGAGTAAGAGAGAGAGAGAAGACGTACCGGCGAGCACACTGACGGCGACGGCGATGGAGGTATCTGCTAAAGCCCTAGGTTTGTCTCCACTCCCTGATCAGTACCTAAAATGGTGTAACGATGAGTTACTTCGAGAGCAAGAGAACTTCGAGATAGAGAGAGAGAGAGAGAGAGAGAGAGAGAGAGAGAGGGAGAGAGAGACGACTTACCGGCGGCACGACACGAAAGCCTCTCGGCGGGACACTCGACTCCTCTCTTTGGTACTGTAGCAAGGATGTTGAAATGAAAGAAGAAAAAAAAAAAGAAAATTGGGAGGGAAGAGAATAAGGATAAAAAGACCGGTCTCTTAAGAGAACCGGGTCTTATTCTCATGTTGTGAACCGGTTTAATGTTCTCCATTTGAAAAAAAATTTTAATAGCCAATTGGGTCAGAAGCTAGTGAGACCATTAATTGATGTCAAAAAGATGTTACCAGTTGGTGTCCCTCTAGCAATTCCCTTCTAAAAGAGTACCAAATTTACCTTTTGATTTTTTTTTGGTTAGGTAAGTGAAATTGAAGGTACGAAAGTCATACCCACGTGAGGAATAAAGAATTAATTAGTCAAATATATATCTACTTTAATTATAATTAAGAATGTAAAAACCAATGAAGTCAGAGAATCTCAAATGAAGAAAAACAAAAGAGAAAAATAAACTGTAAAAGGGAAAAAATTTGAAGGACAACTAATTAGGGTTGGAATTCAAAATTTTGAAGCTGTCAAAGTTCCAACCATTACCACATAATGAGTTGTAAAACTTCTTTTGAAGAGTCATATTGAGTTGTAAAACCGACCAAAAAAAGAAGAAAAACTCAAAGTTGTAAAACATATATTGCTGCTGGCAACTTTACCACAACATGAGTTTTGATTGACTTAAATTTGTATTCTCTAATAGGGGCATACCTAGTCATGGAGTCATGATGCCTCCAATACTTTTTTATTTCATGATTAATATATATAAATAATGGGACAAGGGAGGCTCGGTTTATTTTTTTGACAAGGTAAACCACTGTAGCAGAGATGTTGAAATGAAAGAAGAAAAAAAATGAAAATTGGGAGGGAAGAGAATAAGGATAAAAAGACAGGTCTCTTAAGAGAACCGGGTCTTATTCTCATGTTGTGAACCGGTTTAATGTTTTCCATTTGAAAATTTTTTTTAATAGCCAAATGGGTCAGAAATTAGTCAGACCTTTAATTGATGTCAAAAAGATGTTACCAGTTGGTGTCCCCTCTAGCAATTCTCCTTTTGGAATTTGGAATCAACAAAAACTAAAGTGCATGCCATTTTTAATTAGTATTAATTTGTTATGCAAAGTTTTCTTGAGTGACATTCCAGAAATCTTCAGTGTAGGTGTAAGTTGGGATCGATGTCAAAAAAACTAAATTGGAACCGTTAGGAACCAAAATCAGAACCATTATCATAATAATCGATTCCGAATATGAATACCTTGAAATTCAATGGAGTCAAAACTGAATTAATAAGAACCATTATCGTAACTCTGATTCCACCTATTTGAGTACTGAAATCAAAACCAATAAGAACTAGAACTAGTTCACTTATTTTTAACTTAAAAGTTTCAAAAGTTTTAGTTTTCTGTTAAATTAATGTTTCAATATGGATTCCACAACTTGTGTTTCTCATTTGGTCAACGGTCAACCATATGGTTTTATTTATTTAAAGATCAAACATATATATATATATTTTAAAGAGGATGACAGCTTTAGTTTTAGTTTTAGTTTCTCAGCCCCACCTTGGTAAGCCTACTAGCCTATTATGTATATTTATGTTCCCTTTTCTTTGGAACATATAGTTGATGATGATATTTAATTTCTTAATCTTCTATCAGCTTACTGTTTAAGCAATCATAATCCAGATTACAGGTGCTAATTACAACAACCGCACAATGTATATACAATAGCATATGGGTTGTGTAACTGACATGATCTAAAAATTGATTTTTGATGAATATATATATTTAGTGGTGGAAACCCGTTTTATAACTTGTATCTAGACTAATGGTAAAATGATTTGTTCAATCACCGTTAAATTTCAACAAATTATTAATGAGGAGACCATAAGTACGTATCTCAAAAAAAAAGTCAAATCTTTGATTATCACTATATGACCTCTAAAGACAGGTACAAAAGCATTTGTATGATTAAGATTGTATCAAGATCTCGCCTTATTGGTACATTGCAAAAAAGATCTACTTAAAAGTCTCATGTCGTTAAGCATTCAGATTTCAAATAAAAAAGTTAAGAGAAAGTTAACCTAATTACCAGATAGAAGTCTTTTTTTTTTAAAGTAAAACAATTCTTTACTAATATGTGATTTTCGTTTCAAAAAATTAATATCTGATATTAAGAAACCATCTAAAGTTTTACATTTATCACTGAAATTAAAAAAATTCAGAGGTAAGTACTTATGAAAATTGCTGACTAGATATAAAATTTTACATTTAGCCCCATCATCAGATGAATTTTTAATTGACTAGATAGGATTAAGTTTATGAATCTTAATTTGATCAATCCTTCCAAAGAAAAAGTTGATGATCAAGTGGTTATTAAAAGACTCAAAATCGTCAAATCGCGAGTTGTCAGTGATGCTAATCTTTATTAATTTTTTTTGTTTTGTAGGTAATTTAGGATCCAATTAACCTCTCACACAGGAATCCAGGGTTTGACCTCGATCCAACCAATGTTTTTGGTTTTAAGTTATAAATGTGAATAAAAGCATCCGCATTATCAGTGTTACCAATCACTCCAATTATACACGTTATATTGGTATTTTTTTGTATTTTTAAAAAAATATTTAATACTTTCGTCCACATGAAACCTAATCAATAATACATACAATTTTTAGTAAAAACATTTAAACTACGTTTTATCTAATAAAAAGGATGAAGAATACTCATATTCTATTCAATAACTATTTATTAGACTTTCAATACAAAATAATAAAAAAAAGAAACCCTAGCTAATTGTTTAAGAACTTTTCTTTGTTTTCTCTTTTCGTCCTTCTATTGACACATTTGGAATTCCATTAAGCATCTAAAAGACTTGACAAATTATAGGATTTTTATTATCAAATTTTTACATGAAAAATGTATTAAACACGTATAAAATCTAAACCGAATATATTCCGTATGCCGAATGTTTGACCGTATTATAAATCTTTGAAACCGGATAATATTCTTACTTTTGCCATCTCCAATTTTAGTCAGTATGTCAAATTGCTAACAAGGCACAATACTTCACTTGCAAATTGCATTCTAGCAGTAGGGTAATTTTAAAAAAAAAAAAAAAAAAAAAATTTGCAATAGGCATCACGTGGTAAGAGAGTGTTGCAAAATTTGCAAATATTAAAAAAATAAAATTGAAAAATAGTTGGACGGGTCTAGGGTTCGCCCATGCGGCTTGAGAAAATAAAAAAAAGTTGGGTTAGGCATAGTCTAAGGAGACCATGCCCAACGTTGGGCGGTCTGTCAGGAGGCCGTTTGATGCTAATTTTAGCAAATTGCTATTGCATCTGCTATTTTTACCTAAGCCCTGTGGATGTTTCTTTTGCCAAAATTGCAAACTTTTTAGACTACAGTACAGCTAATTAAGGCCTTAAATTGAACCTGCTTGTATATATAGTACAGCTATTTAACTATTTAGAGTAGATGGGAAAAAAAATTTACCCAGTAGTGTGGATTGAAGGACTGTATTATCTTAGAAATTAGTGGGGTGTTCTTCAATAACACAGTTGTAAAAAAAAAAGAAAAAGAAAAGAAATTAACCTTATTTTTCAAAATTAAAAGTGATCTATCTCTCCTTTCATTTTTATATGTTTGCTATGATCAATTTTGTCAAAAGTCATCATCATTCACATTTTTTTTCTTTCTAGTTTTTCTCTTTAACTAAAGCTCCACTTATCAATTAAGAATGAAATTTACTATATATATGCATCTAGCTAGCCTAAATCTTTCAAAATAAAAAAAATAAATGAAACTTTAATGCAATCTTGCTCCCTAATATCAGAGATATATTGAAGATCGTGCCTTATCCATTGAAACGAAAGAAAAAAAAAATCCACTTGTTTATAAGATTGGGGAAATATATAATTAAATTCAAGACACATAAAATGAAAAAAATCGTTTAATTAATATTCTAATGGAAAAAAATGAATTAGTATTGGCTGATTGTGCCTAACAACATTGGTTATACTTCTACATGACTTCATCAACCAAAATTGGTACCTAAGGTAAGATGAATTTATTACAATATTCATAATTACAAGCCCACACAATTTCTTGAGGTAGTAACCCCTCCATCTACAACTAAGTTATGACCACTTACATATCTTGATTCATCACTAGCAAGATATAGAGCAGCCTCAGCTATGTCCCTTGCTCTTAGGGTTGGTCCCTGAAGATTTGCTAAGCCTCTCACAAACTCCTCCATCTTCTCAACTTCTTCTTGACAAGGCCCTCCTATGTCCATACAGTCTTCATCTTCGTCCTCACACTTTCTCCATGCATTAACAAGCATGGAAGTTGCCACCCCAAATGGAGAAATGCAGTTAACCCTAATTCCATACCTGCCCAATTCACACGCCGTGTTCTTCGTAAGGCCAACGATAGCGTGCTTCGAAGCCGTGTACGAGTGTGGCCCAAGCCCTCCCATGACTCCGGCTACACTAGCCGTCGAGATGATACATCCAGTCCCTCTAGGCACCATAACACGTGCGGCGTGTTTCATACCTAATGCAGATCCTCTTACGTTAACACGCATCACACGGTCAAATTCATCGGCATCAAAGTCTAAAATGCTCTTCCGTTTTTGGTTACCGAGGACACCCGCGTTGCTAAAAAGGATATCCAATCGACCATAACGAGAAACCGTTGAATCGATTAGGTTTTCAATGTCCTCTTCTAAGGTAACATCACAATGTACATAGGTAACTGAAGGAGCCAAGGAGTTTGCTAGCACATTTCCAACAGCATCCTCAACATCAGCAATGACTACCTTGGCACCATGTCTTGCAAAGAGCCTCACAGTTGCTTCTCCTATCCCCTTCGCACCACCCGTAACGATGGCAATTTTTCCTTCCAGCCTATAAAATGATTACAAACCAAAATTAATAATAAGATATATATTGTTGATAAATGAAACAATCTAGCTAGGTAGCTATATTACATGTTATAGCATATGATCAAGTAAGTTCTTAGGACGACCTAGCTAGGGCGAAGAAACCATTTGATTAGTGAAATCTCTAATTACAAATAAAGTACTAGCTAGTTTGATGGAGTCAAAAGAGCTGAAGGATTCTAAGTGAGGTTCGAATGATACACGATGAAGCTAGCTAGCTAGCTAATGACAAATTGCCGGCCTACATTTTCCTACCACCATTTTTTTTTAATCTAATGACATGAAATTGGACTTGATCATCAGGTGATCTGAATTAGCAAGGGGAATTGCACAGGCTCAATATTGACAGAAATGGCGCTAATGTTTGGATTGAAAGATCGAAAATGGCTGATGGTTATAATTATAAATGGTTGTGTAAAACAATTAACACCCCAAATGAGGTTTTGGGTTGATCGATCTAAACACCTATTACTAATTGCGAACCCATATATATTGATGGAACAGCCCAGTTAGCAAAACCAGATCTTTAATTATTAGAACAATGGGTTAGTTGAAAGTAAATGTTGAGATATTTAAGTAGAAGAAGATGCAGAATATATAGTACGGTAGAGAGAGAGATAATACCTTCTGGGAGCAGGAGAGTTCATGCTTTCTTTACACATGACATGGATTCCTCCTTGAAGGGCTTTCTCAGGCATTACTTGTGCAGGCATGATTAATTTATGCCTTAATTATCAAACAAAGAGAGAGAGAGAGAGAGAGAGAGGTGATGATGATTATGATCTGAAAGTACTATTGATCAATGGAGAGAGAGAGAAATAAATACTAGTGTTGAACCATGGAGAAAGAGAGAGTACTGTTGATCAATGGGGAGGAGAGAGAGAGAGAGAGAG
>MVGT01001372.1:399919-417542 GCA_002174775.1 Macleaya cordata
AGACTTGAGAGAAGAGAAGAGAGAAGAGAAGAGAGAAGGAGAAAAGAGTTTTCGTGGGAGGAGGGCAGTTGGAGGGCAGAGAGAGAAAAGAATTGTTGTTTTTGGGGAACTTTCTTAGTAATGTCCCTTACCCTAAGCCTCGCTTGCCCCTCAAGCCTCAAGCTTCACATATTCTCCTCCTCATCATCTGTCCTTATCTACCAAAATAACCCTCTCCATTAATTCTCTTTCATTTAACCCCCAACCCCCTGCTCCTTCTAAATAACATTTTACTTAATTAATTGCATAATCTAAATACCCATAATAAGGAAATAAAACACTTCTGAACATTAATTGCATATCTAACTTCTGCCTAACTAGCAGTATGTTTGACTAATGTTACAAAATTTATTAGTCAGCACTCCAATGACCAAAATGCCCTTTCATGCTTTGACATGATTTATTAGGTCTTTATTAGGCTGATTATCTTACACACTTTTGAAACCCAACTACAGTTAACAAGTATACATACAGTTCATAATTTATTTATTTTAAATAGTATATACAGTTCATTATGGTAAATAAGCTTTACATTTTTTTAATGATAAAATCTAACATTTTAATCACACCCCCCAAAAAAAAACTTACTTAATATACAATTAAGGGCAAAAGAATAATATAAATCTGTAAATATTAACATCTTGTATTATTATCTAATTAATATACCATGGTAATACTAATCAAAAGAAAATATACCATGGTGCATCAATTAATATCTGATTATTTTGTATAACGCCACTAAAATTAATTTATAGTCGCGATTTTAAACTTTGATAAATACATTTGTAAGTAGCAATATCTTTTGATGATGTGTAGACTTTTAGTTTCCTAACAATAAGTATATATGTTATCGATGTGGCAGATTCCGATGAGGGTCCTCGTCCATTTTATTTGATAGTGCGCATATTCTTGATTAAGTAAGCACGTCATTTGAAAGTGTCAAGAGAACCTTAATCTATCTAATTAAATCCGTATAAACCCTATATAAAGTGATGGTTATCGTAATAAATAAAATCATTGACTAACTCTGGATTCTTAATTAGTAGAATGTAATTATTGCCAATTAAACACTTTTTTTTCCCTAAAGTAGTAGATTAAATAAGAACATATGGTTAAATGAACAACTTCTTTAGGTTAAAATTTTTGTTAACTTAATTGTATTATTAAATCAATAAAATATATATGCAACTGTCCAATATATAATTGTTCCTTATAATTTATATAATTAGAATAATAAAACATTCTCAAAGCTATAAAAAAATCAGTTAGGGTACCAATTAGTACAAGGGTGTCACTAGTACTTTCACTCAATACATATAAGAGGGTGTGATTGAAGCTTTATAATTAAGGGTGGTGAGGGGGTAACATGTGATAAGGATCTCTTTTTTATTGTTTAAAGAATTAAAATCGCATCTTCTGTTTTCTTCTTCCTTTCTCTAATAAGAAAAGACAATCTCATCTATGTAGACTACAGACTGTAACTGTTAGGGTTCTCAAAAAACCAGAAAGAAAAAGGTTAGTTTTCTCCTATCCAAGTTAGCTACTAGCTAAGGCGTGTTTCTCTAGAGAATCTAGCTTATATCTCATCTATTTAGCATCAATTTCTCATATCAACATGACTTAAGAGTCCTTCCACTAGACCTTGCAACAAATTAGGGTTAAAGGTTGATCTCATGGGAATTAGTGGGTTAGAATTATGACTCTTAACTTTGATTTGTTTATTAAATGGGTTAAAATTTTGAATCCTAACACTAACAAAGTTGATATTAATTATAATTCAAATCTTTTACTAAAGGGAAAAAAACAAAAAAGGAGAAATTAACAAAAGTTTGGGTGTATACAACATTTGAGAAGCGCATAAACTACCATTAATATCGACGAATGCAGAAAAAATTACCAGCAACAAATATAAGAAAGATTACCACCACGGACACAAAAAAAGGCTATCAATATATTAATGAACTAATAACCTATTAGTTCGGGTGATTCTTAATTACCTAATGAACTTGTTAAAAAAAGAGAAATGCTCCCCGCAAATCACAATGGATGGTGGATTGAGGATGACGATCGGTCCCTCTAGCATCTCTTAAAATAATGTTCATATATCAAATATCGCGATATTTTGGGGAATGCATATCTGGGTGACAAGGACAAGAGTAAGAAAATTTAATGAATATAGATCCAGTGGTACCAGGAAGTTAGGAACTAAAAAAGTATCAGAGAGAGAGAGAGAGAGAGAGACAGTTATTTATGCATGGTTAGATAGCTGGCATCATGTACACGCAAGGGATGGAATGAACAAAAAAAGAAATCCCATCTCTTAGGTTTATCTTTTTATTTAATGGAGATTGGAGGGGGTACAATAAATGTTGTTTTTTGTGCCAACACAATCTCTCACCATTGCTTGCGCGCCTTCTCAAATCTTGTGTATCCAATAACCAATCTTGTTTTTATTTTATACAAAATAAATAAATAAAATAACCATTATTGATGATTTTTTTTTCTTTATTGATAAGAACCATTATTGATGATGAAGATCCAATATATATTGTGTTTCTTCATCTAAATCTTGTGTTTATATTTTTTTATATAATATAAAAATAAAAAATATTAAAAAGGAGTTAGCATCGGCTGAGTCGACCCGAATATTCTAACCAAGTGGGGGTTGGAAATTAGAAACGAATTGAACCTAGTAGTGGTCAGATCTTTCGATTCAGACCTAGTCTGATCCGAGTCAACTGAGTCATGCTTGATTTAGTCGAGTCGGCAAACCATAGACACTGAAGGTATACTAAGTGTTCTATGATTTAAGGGTCTTTTTTTGTTGGTAAAGTTTTTATTTAAGGAAAAAAAAAAAAGTCAGAGTTCATGTTGTGTATGAAATAACCATCGTAAACCATGTTAGCTTCATATCCTTAAATATATAAGGGGCTTGGATGGAGTTGATATTGCGGCTCATTTGAATCGTAATGTCATATAAAAACGGAAAGAATTAGCATGAATTTTGTGCATATGCTACACGTTAATGGCAAGTGATTAACGTACAATTATACTCATATTTAGATATGTTTAACTTATTTGAACAAATAATTTTTTCAATAAATAAATAAATTTAAAAGGTATATATGAAAAGAATATACAACAACAATAGGCGCCCTAACTACACCTAATAGGTATTCTCTTCATAATAATTTTCCAAAACCCTGTGAACTTCATTATATTTAATTAGTACAGATATAGAAGAGGAGGACCCAATGAATGGTCAAACTATCCAGCCAAGCCAAGTTGTGCATCAAATCAATTACGACTATTTAATTTGATCGAGAGATCACACCGTCATCAACTTGCGTACTAGCTAGCATTATTTATCAACTAAAAAAAATACGTACACATTAATCAAAAAAAAAAGGAAGAATTTTTGTTGAAGTTTGAAGTCCAACCATGAAAATGGCTGTGATCAATCAATCTTATTTGAAGCAGTTTTTCAAACATTTGAAGCTAAAAATATTTGTTTACAACACTGCTTGGGAAAATGTACCTTTTTTGAAGGCCATAATTTATGACCAACAAAATAAGTCATCTTCGTTTCAAAGTTGAACACTCCAAACTTTCATATTCAAACATCCACCAATTGAATCAGTACCCCATTTGAATTTCATAAATATTGATTAAAAATTTTCCTTGATAAAATTAAAAAAATCATTTTTTTTCTTTTTTTCGTTTAATTAAATGACTTGATTTGGTATCCTAATAGGCATATTTTTCAAAAAATATGTGGTATTAATTAAAGGATGCGTATGTGTTGACAATTTATGTGACGTCATCGATGATAATAAAAAAGAATTTACGACGATAAAATATGTTTTAAAAAGAATGGAAAATGAGTAGGATGCCCTTGCATGGGAAAAAAATTGAAGTAGAGGACATGCTTTTTTTTCATGTAAGGACAGTCCTCGGCATACGTTAGCGCGATGTAAAAAGACGAAAAACCCATCTGTTGAATAATGACGGTGCACGTTAGCAAATCCCAATTAATGAATTTTAACATAAAAATGACCATAACTTTCAAAATATAAATCGGATTTGAACAAAATTTATATCGTTGGAAAGCATTTTTCAAGATCTTTAAAACAAGATCACACATGAATACCAAATTCAAAAAAAAAAAACCCAGAAAAAACCTATTTACCAAGCTTAAAAACAATGCAAATTATAGTTTGCATTGTTTAAAATATAATTTTAAACAAAAGTATTTAAAATAGCTGATGCAAATTCGTTTTTTACTATGCAAATTATAGTTTGCATTGTTTAAAATGTAACTTTTTAGCTTTTTTCTTATTCAATCTAGTTGCATAGAGACTTAGAGAAGTGCATATGCTCAAAACTACTTAAAATAGCTGATGCAAATTACAATTTGCATCGTTTTTTACTATGCAAATTATAGTTTGCATTGTTTAAAATGTAAGTTTTTTAACTTTTTTCTTATTCAATCTAGTTGCATAGAGACTTAGAGAAGTGTAGATGCTCAAAAGTATTTAAAATAGCTGATGCAAATTACAATTTGCATCGTTTTTTACTATGCAAATTATAGTTTGCATTGTTTAAAATGTAATTTTTTTAACTTTTTTCTTATTCAATCTAGTTGCATAGAGACTTAAAGAAGTGTAGATGCTCAAAAGTGTTTAAAATAGCTGATGCAAATTACAATTTGCATCGTTTTTTACTATGCAATCTATAGTTTGCATTGTCTAAAATGTAATTTTTTAGCTTTTTTCTTATTCAATCTGGTTGCATAGAGACTTAGAGAAGTGCATATGCTCAAAACTACTTAAAATAGCTGATGCAAATTATAATTTGCATCGTTTTTTACTATGCAATCTATAGTTTGCATAACCGTTTTTATTATACAAGCAGTTATGGGTTTTCATAGTCTAATTACGAAGATTTTTTTTTTTTTTAAATTTAGTATTGTTGTCTGGTCTCATTTTAAAGATCTTGAAAAATGCTTTCCAAAAATATAAATTTGGCAAATATCTAATTTGTAGATTAAAAGTTATAGCATTTTTAATTTTAAAAAAACTTATTTTCTCTCTCTGCCACGTCATCGGTCAATACAAGCAAAAACAGTTAGAAATATACGTGGTTAGCAAAGAGAAGGGTAGTTTAGGTACCAAAATTTTAGAGTTTTAAAATAAAAGAAGGAATTAACTCATTTCCTTATAAAATGTTAAAAAGTAGGGATTAGACTTATAAAACAAAAATTGCTTGTCCTCTACTTGAAACTGGTATAAAAGGAGGGCTTTCAGCCCAATATTGTGTAAAAAGAAATAATTATCCTTAATTAGACGTAAAATTATTTATTAATTATTGTTATCGTTTACAATGACGTCTGATAAAATAATGATAGCGATTACCTATCGTTAAGCCATTATTACATTGATTTGATCCTTCCGTTCATTAAAACTCCAAGATAATGAAGATTTTTTTTATTTTTTTTTCATTAACTGATTTCATGCAAAATTCAAAAAATCTTTTCATAATAATATGCTTGATTTAGCAAAAGGCTTTTTACTTCTTTTTTTTTTTCTAGGAAAGGCTTTTATTTTATTTTATTTTCCCTTAACCAGATTTCATTTAAAATAAATCAAAGCCCATATGTTGCTTTTGTATAGGAGATGGAAGAACGTATCAATGCATTAATCCGGCAGATCGATGGCTACTGTAAAAAATATTATCTAAATGCATGCTTTCGGTTGCTAATTGGTACGGTCCATATTTAAAAGAATAATTTGAATAAAAAATTCTACTAATACAGATTATAAGTACGATTTAATCCATATTTATATGGATCAATTACATAGGGGAGGAAAAACAAAATTAATATAAAAATGTCAAAGCAGAACCTCTTTAATTATTCTATCATTCTATTTTAAATTCATCTTATGGGTTCTTTTTTTTAAGCAATTTTATCAGGGATATGTAGGAAATATGGACCACAGTGTTGTTTTAGTGACAACAACTTGATTAAAGTACATGTTTTTATGTTTTTTTTTTTAATTTTGTTTATGGGGTACATGTTTTATATATATGTATGTAATCTTTGTGTGAGTATGTGCCTTTTTTTCATGGTAAATTTATCTTGGATTTCATAGTTTTAATTAAAAATAGTCAAATTGAGAAATTTAACTAATTATGCTTAGTCCACATGATCAATCTATTGAAGTTCAAATAGATCTCTTGTACACTGGGTCAATCTGGAAAAACATCAACTCATAAATTCTTGAGTTCTAATACAAGATTCGGTCCATTTGTTAACAAGCCCTAGTTGTTTTATTTATTTATAAATAACTTTATAATTTAATTATTCGATATGACCCTCAATACTCGCGAAATTTAGAAATGCGCCTTTCAGACTTAAGTCAATAATGTAATTGACCAATAGAAAAATATTAGGGAGATCAATACATCTATTATGAGTTTAATTCAGTCTCTTTACTCGACCAAATTTTATATGAGTCTATTTAGTCTAAAATAAATAGTGGACAGATCTGCCCTTTACCCCCCAAACTCGATCCTCCCTTATTCCCTCATTCCTCCCAAATAGTTATCGTGCTGCTCATCCTTGTCGCCTCTCTCTTGGGACATCTCCCGTAAGGCCTCCACGTGCGCCTCCTTATCATCATCACGTGATCATCATGCAGGTGGTTGTGGTAGGTCTCCTCTTCCTCCTCCTCATCATCAGGGACACAAGTCATCATGTCGTGGGGGAATTTGTTGGCACAGTGTTGTTGCTGTCCGATCAACCATCTTTCAAGTTTGCTTTCGCCTCCCTGCTGCTGCTCGTGATCAGTACAACCCAACTGCTGCTTATTCATCTTCATCATCATCATCAGGTTCTCTATGATATTCTATAAAAAAAAAAAGAGAAAGGAGAAAGAGAGAAAGAAAAAGAGGATAGAAAGAGAAGAAAGGGACGTGAGAGAAAGAGAGAGAAAAGAAAGGAAATAGAAAGAGAAAGAAGAGGAAAAAGAAGAACAAGAGATAGAAGAGAAAAGAAAAAAAATCAACATAGATCTATACAAAATCATGTTTCACAGATGATTTAGCATAGATCTATATAAAAATGTTTCACATAATGACTTAGCATATGCAAAAAGGTTTTTGTAGATCTATGCAAAAATATTTTTGCATGAATTTTGTGAATTTTTGTTTTTCAAAAACCATTCTTAACTGATCTAATTTAGAAGATCTCGAAAAGTACTTTTCAAATATATGAATTTTGTCAAAATCCAAATTTTAGTTTAAGAGATAAAATATTTTATAGTTTAAAAATAAAAAATAACTACATTTCTCTCTCATACAACTGTACAAGTTTGAAAAAGACAAAAATGTGATTGAGATATATAATAAGGATAAAACAGAAACATTAAAAAGGAAGATATGGACTAAATAGATTTAGAAAAGTTTAAAAATGACTAAAGAGATTCAAAACGCTTTAAAAAAGGTATTTCAGTCTTATTAAAAATCTTGTGTACTAAATGGATTAAAAAAGTTACATATTGGATGTTTCGGCCATTATCTCAAAATAGTATCATAGTCATTTAAATATTAATTTAAAATTAAAATGACCAAATTAGCCTTCATATTTAACAGTTCTAGTCTTTTGAAAATACTGTTATAAGGCAAAATATATCTATAATATTTTAACATAAGGAAAGAAAAAATAACCTAACTTTACAAAGGAGACTTTTACCATCAAAGCTTAGATTGTCACATGAGATAGAGCAAAAGCCAAAAGAACAAGGCATACTTTTGGTAGGGTTTCATATGGGTCAAATTCATCCTTTTTAAATAGGGCATAAAATTGATCAGAATCATATCGCATAATTGCCTATTTTTAGTTGTAGGAAGTACAAACCGTTTTCAGACTTGGTAGTAATATTTAAGGGTTCTGATAAATATATCTTGAATGTTATTTAATGATATAAAACGAATTGTCGACTAACAACGATTTAGACATGCTAAGGCCGTTTTTAGCCACAACAACGATATTCTTAAGAACTTTTGCTTATTTAGTTATTTCTGACTAACATAATTTTCACGTTGAATGATGCCCAAAATTAATTGATAATGATATGAAGTCGTCATTCCTCGAATGGTTTTGATTTCATTCTCCCACCACTAGGCTTCCCAAATTCACCATCTTGAACTCAAGTCACAAATTCAAACATCATTATAACATGGCAACACCTCCATTACCAGGAAAATGATTTTAGAACTAGACTCATAATCTGTCTGGCTAAACAGATTGAGGTGGCACCTCACATCCACCATCTTTTGTGTATGTGTGGGGACTTACACAAACACAAAAGATGGTGAATGATGGATGCCACCTCAATCTGTCTAGCTAGACAGATATAGGGATTACCAACAACCCTCACAAACATTGGGTTGTTATTTTTTTTAGTAGTCTTATGCGTATTGATCCAAACATAACAGACTCTTTTGCATTTACAAAGAGCCCCACAATTCATAATGTACCGTACAAATTTGTATGGGTCCTTAGATCACGCGTTATAGGACAAAATGCCTTTTTTTTTTGGGACATTTGGCGTTTTTAATTTTTTATGTTCTTCTACAAGAATGATTAATATACCCTACTAGAATCAAAGTGCCACCAAAGTTGACACTGATTACCAGCTTTACTGCGAAAGTAAAAGCATATACCTGAACGAATATGTGCTGTTATAATTGGTTAAACCCTAATAATAGGCCAACCTGATCAAAAGTCAAGACTCAAGACTCTACTTAAATGGCTTTTTATTCATTGAACTTTGCAAAATATTAGTTTCAGATCTTTAAATCATCAAATGTGTTTGTGGGCTGAACAATGTGGAGGGGCCCTAAGTACATGATCCTGATTCCTGAATAGTGGTGGGGGCCCAAAACCAAAAGCTCTAGTTTTTGGAGTTTGGATCTGTCCAATTAGAGAGAGATAGAGACCAAGTTGACTTTGACTTGTCGTTGAGAAACTCATTTTTAAAAATGAGGACTATAAGTAAAATTTATACCAAGAAAAACAAAAGCTAGAGAAAATGACAAATTTTTTTATTTTGGCACTGAAGAAGTCTAAAAAACGTATGAATTTTTCATATATTTCTGATCAATGTATTATAGGAAATGATAGGCATTGGTTAAAAGTGGCCATTATAACGGTAACGGTCCTAGGTCGTTACGTATATCACTATAACAACGTTATATGATAAAGGGTAATTTTTTACGGTTATAATGGTTTAAACTTTAAAACAGTCGTTCTAAACTTTTTTTCGTTAAAACTGTCGTTATTTTCCGTTAAAATACTAATTCCCACGAAAGCTTATTGAAATTTAAGATTGATTGAAAAATTTATTTTGTCATTGATTCTAACCAACTTTTGAATGGTTAGAGGCTTATTAACTATAACAGTTGTAATGTCGTGACGCTATCGCTCTGAACCACGCTTTGGCACTACAACTTTGAACTTGAGACTTTTTTTATTGGTCGCTTCAATGCTCCTGCTCTCGCTCATGTTTTCACTCTCATTCCACGCTCTGCTTGGGATAGAAGTTTTAGAATAGCCTAATTTGTTTTGAAATTGATTGACATGGTTAAGAGATCATCCTCACAAAAAATTAACAAGTGGATCATCTTCATATGAGTCCCTCTGTTTGTAATTTATAAGCCATTTAATGGGTCAATCTATCTCCAATGTTTGAAAACGACCACTATAACGGTGTAACGGTAAGGGGTCATTACCGTTATAACCATTATAGCAGTTGTTATAACGATTTTGAGGTCTAAACTGACATTTGTGTTAAACTAAGAAGAAAATTTAAAACGACCATTTTAATAGAAAATGATATAATTTTTTGTGAGGATATTCAATGTATTAGGAGAACATCCACATCAATAATCAATCATTTGATCATTTCCATATAGGCCCCATAGCCATGTGTAATTTATAAGTCACATTCCATGTGTCAACCAATCTTTTTTCATATATTATGCGTATAATCGGTGCAGTACGTCTAGTATAATTCGTGAAAACCTAGAAAAAGTTTATTTAAGTTTCACAATGTAACATAAAATAATAATAATAAAAAATAAAAATAAAAAACTTGTCATGGTGGTAAGGTGATGATGATGACGGTGGTGGTGGTGCCCTGGTGGAGATGGTGGTGACGATATGGTAGTGCTGATGATGTGGTGGAGATTGTGACAATGGTGGTGGTGGTGATGGCGTGACAATGATATGGGCGGGATAGGTGCATGTGGTTCAGATGTGATGCTGTGGCAACTTTGGTGGTGACATGGTGCGGGTAGGTGGTGCTAATGCAGTACGTTAGCGGTCGTGATGGGGTTTGCCAGTTTACCCCTCGGGTGGACCGTGGTGGGCATGGTGGAGATTGGTGAGGGCAAAGCTAGGTCATAAAGAAACCGCTTTTCAATCATTTTTCCTTGGATAAAATGGTCGAAAACACTTCACAATACTAATAACAATAACTTGCATTCCACACACAATATATCCATCCATCCCAACCATAAGATGATAAAGTGGAATAAGAAGTACTAGTAGTGATCATATGTATAGCCTGTGTGGCCTATATGGAAATGACCCAAGGGTTGACTTCGGTGAGAATATTTTCTTTATCATGCATATAGATCATCTTCACCCAAAAATCAACTTATTTTAAAACTTTTAACCTCATCCAAAGTTAATCCCCAGACCCGACTTCGCTAAAATTTCTCAAAAGGGCCTAGTCTAATGTATAATACCAATTTTATCTCCGACCTAACACAGTAATGTCAAAAATACCTATTTGTTTTATTTGGGCTTGGACAAAGGCCCAAGCCAAGCTGCATATGTGCTAGTGCTAGGCAGGCACCATAAGTACCCGCCTGCTACTCAAAGTCCTCCAGGCTTGAGCCTAATAATTCTTCTATAGCTCTGTGGACATATATAATTGCCTCTACCTGGAAGCCAAGGGAATTAGCTAGGGAATTAGCTGATCAACCATTATGGAATTCCTTTTGTAATTCCAAACAAGCTTAAGCATTGAGAGATGTAATCCTGTGGTGAAATAAGCCCCTGTTATTTGAAGCAGTTCCATTACTACTTAAGAGTCTTTGGGTCCTCGAGCCTTATATAATATTCAAGCAAAATCTCCTTCTCATGATCTGGCTTCCAACAACTTGGGAAAGGTGAGCAATCAGTTTTGTGTACAAGAGACATTTGACTATACTGAAGCCCATATATGGAATCAACAAAGGCCCATTCTAAGCAGATTGTGATACTCAGCCCAGGGACTGTCCGTCTTCATCGTCAATAGACCACTATGATTTCGCGATGCAATCTTGTACACCTATGCTGCTCGAGAACGAAGAAGCTTCTTGTACTTTACAGCACAGGGCTTTGCCAATGGCCCCGTTACGATGTAAGAGCAGAAGTTCACAATCTTCTTACCGCATATCTGTATCACCCAAACAAAATTGATTGGTAATTGGAAATGGTTGAGAATGATTCAATCTTATTTGAATTTGAAAATGAAACTGAATTTTGTATAAATATTAAATTGATTTGGTTGTTCAAGTTCAAATACCTGATGGAATATATCAGATTAGAAGGAATTTTGTTTGGGGACATGATGACACCACAAGGAAATTACACACGTTGAATTGGAACCATCTTTGTACACCATTTTTTTTTGGACTTAAATTAAAGATGAATCCCCTTTGTGGGACTCGATACCAGAACCTACAATTTAGACAACCATATTTTCAACCACTCTAACAAGTGATCTTCCACCTCTGTACACCTAAATCCTTTGGGGGTTTAGGCATCAGGAGCAGCAGCCTGGACATGATCATATCGCCTTTGCTCCTCAAACGCTAGGTCGGATCGGCCCATGCGGATCCAACTTTACCTTGGGAATCGGTATTCACAACAAATATGGCCCAAACTTCAATCTCTTCTCCAACGCAGGCCTCTCCGCTACTCAGTCCAGCAAATTATGGCGTTCCCTCTCTAAGCTGGGCCCGCATCTCAACCAAGGCTATTGTATCCAAATAGGTGATGGCAAGTCGACGGACCTTGGATTCCGTTTCTTGATTCCCTGACTCCTCCAGGATTTGGGTGTTTCTTAGAAAGAGAGCAGAGGATCCTCTGTCCCCATCTATTGTTGCATGTCCCCTCTTGTCTTCAAACCGATTTTGGTTTGTAGGGTTCACATGTAGTCAAACTAACAATTGACTTTTGGTAAGAATGTTCTCTAGCTTATATGGATCATTCTTACCAAAAATCAGTTTATTCTAACACATTTAATACCGCCAAAAATTAATTAAAAAATAACCATTCATTATTCAATTAAAAGATGATTTTATCACCGTTTATTTCCAATAACCTTATGATGAAGTTAAAAGTTTTAGAAAAAATAACTGATTTTTTTGGAAGAATATCTGCACCAAAAATAAAACCTTTGATCATCTCAAAACCCTTTTTTTGAGTTATCAAATACCATTTACCACATAAATTTTTATCTTTTGTACAAAAATTTATATTTAAAAATTATATGTTTGTTAACTCAGTGTTTAATATCAAAATATCTAAAAAATTTATTTTGGGGCATTTTTTATTTCAGTTATACTCTTGTTTTGTCTTTTTATGTCACTATAAAGGTGTATATGTGGAGGAGAGAGAAATCTAGTTTTTTTTGTTAACTTTAAATTATTAAATCTCTTAATCTAAAAATGACAAAATTTATATATTTTGAAAGCCTTTGTCAAGAACTTCAAGAAAATATCAGTTAATAATATTTTTTGAAAAAAATAAAGAATTATTACAAGTTTTTTGCAAAATATTTTTGCATGCTGTTTTTAATAACATATTTCGACAAAAACTATATATTTGAAAATGATTAGTCGAGATATTCACTTCTTATTTTGATAGTCTTTATTTTTGAAGCATGAAAATTCGAATTTGGATATAATTAGTTAAAAAAGTGTTAAAAAGGCAGTTTTCTGTTTTCAAAACTCAAAAATATTTTTGCATGTTCAAAGTAGTAGTTTGTTTATTTGTACAAAAATATTTTTGCATACAGTTTTTAGTAACATATTTTAACGAAATTTATATATTTAGAAAGCACTCGTCAAGATTTTCACTTCTTCTTTTACTATTACCTGATTTTGAAATATGAAAATTTGAATTTTAATCCAATATATTTAGAGAAAAATTAGTTAAAAATATAGTTTTATGCTACGCAAAAAAAAAAAGATTTAGAAAATGGTATTATTGATTAGTCTCATTTTGAAAATCTCGACGAATGCTTTCCAAAAATATAACTTTTTGAAAAACTTATTTGAATTTTTAAATGACATTTTTTGTGTGAAAAATTTTTTTTAAAAAAAATAGTTGGCACTAACGTGCACTGAGAATTAAGTATTCGTTTGAGTTAGTTAGATGACAGATATGTTTTTACACCTTTTTTTTAAAAAAATTGACTATTTTAAAATATTTGTGTAGGTTTTGAGTAAAAATATTTTTAAAATAGTATATTTGGTAATTCTCTATGGAATAGGGTTGAACAATTATAAAGATATTGTTATTGACACTACTAGTTTGTATCACTTGTGACCTTTGATCAGGGCTATCTCTCAAATTTTAAAAATGTCTCACTTATATCCCACCTTTTGTTTGGGGCTATCCACCCCTAAAAAACTCAAAATAATAATAATATTATTAATAAATTAATAAAAAACTACCAAAAATCATAATTCCTCTTTCCCCCTTCTCTGCTATGAAAATCTAAAATAATAAATGAGAGAAAGTGAGAGAGTGAGAGAGTGAAATTGGGGCTCATCATCGAATCTACGAGCAGGTCCTTGTGTGCTCATCATCGGATCTACGATCAGGGCCTTATGGGCTCGTCATCGGCTCTACGAGCAGGTCCTTGTGTACTCGTTGCTATGATAACGAGCAGGATAGTTGGGGCTCGTTGTCGGCTCTACGAGCAGAAATTAAGTTGTTCCTTTCTGCATCTCCAAGCTTATACATGGGAGAAAGTGATCGGTAGGGAGAGATTTTTTTTTTCAGATCTGAAAAAGGATAAGGTGAGAGAGAGGGAGAGAGAGAGGGGGAAAGTGATCAGTATGGAGAGAATTTTTTTATCTAGATCTGATTTTTTTTTTTTTCAGATCTGAAAATAAAAAGGTGAGGAATAGTAGGAGAGAGAGGCTAGAGAGAATGGGAGAGAGAGAGGGATAGGAGATGACCTGAAAAAAATTCTAGGTCATCTCCGATCAGTGTAATGGATGGGTGGGGTGGGGAGACGATGGGTTGGGTTTGAAGCAAGACGAAAAGAAAGAAAAATAAAATTTTTAGTGGTGGCCGGTGGTGGATGCAGTGGTGCCGGCGGTGGAGTTTTATAATGGGTGTACAAAAAAGTAATGAATATTTTAATATAAAAGAAGAGAGGCTATCCCCAATCAAGATTTTAGTCAACTATGGTTGACTGAAAAAAAGTTTAAGCTAGGTCACAACCGATGCAAAACGGTAGTGTAGATAACATCGGTCATTATAAACTACCAAAGGATGGGATTCCGTAGGCTACGTTTTGGTACCTAATCCCACAAAAGTTTCATCAAATAAAAATAAAAATAAAAATAATTCTAAACTGCCTACCCTAGTTGCAGACAGGGTTGACCACCCTAACCCTTACTCCTGAATTGCCAGGTCTTAGGTACTAAATTCACAACTTTCATCAAGAAAAGGTACACAGATATAAATCCTACTAAGCTACCCTATATATGATAGTTGATGAGCTTGGAGGTTGTTGGGGGGGAATTGAATGAGAATTTCTTTGATTCTCAAATATAATTGACATTTTTATGAGAGTATCTTAGAAGAAAGTAATAAGAAACAAAGCTTTAAGTCTAAGATTACATGATTATTTTCATCTCACTTTCTTCTTATAAAAGTTATTTAACTCATGATATTTGATTTACCTTTAACAAAAGCTTGTTAGCTTAACTGTCAAGTACTAATCAAGTGTCCTATGTTATCAAAAACAAAAAGAAAAAAAGAGTAGTGCAAGTTGATCCTATATGTACTATTTAGTGCTTTATTCGTCCCGTCAAATCACTTAGGCCGACTTTTGTCCGCTCTAGATGAGTACTTAGGATTTTCAATTATTAAGCTCTCTTTTGCCTTTGCACTAGAATTACATGTAACCATGTATCCATCTGAGGATTGTTCATTATTTCAATTATCCTCGAGTGATCAATGACAAGTTATATATGAAAATGTTATAACTTTTTTTGCCAACCTGAATTGCTTGGATGCTTGATTCTAAATGATTATTGTGAGATGCATTTGTTGGAAGTGACAAACAGTGGTTAAGATAGTTTTGAGTTGATCATATGTGTATCAAATCTAATGCTATGTTGGGGATTTAATCATTTATATGTATATCAAATGAATAATCCCATTTGACGCCATATCAAACATTAAGGGACCATCAAATGCATCAATTCTTTAAGTAAATATCTCTCTTTAATTGCACGGAGGCATTCTTAGTTAGCATCTTACTCAAGCAATCGTGTGATTAAGTTGGAAAAAATTTTAGTGATTGTTTAGACACGGGCGGAGGCAGAAAATTATTTTAAGGGGAGGACCAACTATATATACTTCCACCCCATTTTTTTTTCTTAGACTTACTCTTACACCATGTTTACACTGACGCTATAGAGCACATGTAAAAATAATGTAAGAGTTGAATTTTTTTTTTATAAGGATGGTATCTTCATCGTGCAGATCATTCTATAAGTAAATCATATTGTTTAATTTAAAATTTTTGTCACCACCAAAAGTTAATTCATATTTTAAGTTTTTTAAACTATCTATTTTTTCAGTTAACTTTTAAGGATGCTAGAAGGTCATAAGGAAATGATATTTTATGAGGATGACCTTCTTATAAATTTGCTCTTGAGTCATTTCCATGTGAATCTTACCTGCCGATGTAAACAGAGTGTAAGAATGTGATGTTATGTTGAAGAAGAAAAAGTTACAATGATAATAAAGCTGTCCAATTATAAAACTCTTACTAGGGTATAGGCACCATGCACCGAATGAGGTTTAAGTTTGTTTACAAGGTTCCATTAAATTAACTTACATATAACATTTTTATTAATAGACAATTTATAACATATAGGATTGAGTGGGAGCCAAAAGGCTTGGGGGGCCATGGCCCCCTAGGCCTCAATGTAGCTCCACCCATAGTTTTAGATAAATCAAAACATGATCCGACCTGCCAATCCTAGTAAAAAATTAGAGTGGAACATTTCTGACCTGTTATCATTTCGACTCCTTTTCTTATTTTTACATAAACAATGTTAAAACTAGTCAAAATTAATATTTAAAATGAATTAAGATTCATAATATCAAAAAATTGAGGGTTTAGACCATTATATAGTAATTAAAGTGTTTAGTATTTGACAATTTTAAAATATGTGTTTCATCCTAAAGGGTAGTTAGTCAAACGTTTGTATTGTAAGTGACAATAATATCCTTATTTTTGTAACCAAACCAAATATTCTTCACTACAATTCCTATTTTTTCTCTCATATTCTCTTAATCGAACAAAATATTCTTTTACTAAAATTTTTAATTTTTCTTAATTTTGTAAAATTATATATTAAAACTAGATGGACGCTTCGGATGTCATCGAAATTCAAAAAATATTAAAACTAGGGACTGAGATTCATATCACGTGGGTAGTAATCATACGCATGTAAATCAATATAAAAATTTGTAATAACTTATCCACAATTATGAAAAAGATAAGGATGATTAGAATTCTTAAAAATAAGAAATTTATAGTTATTACATTGATTTTTTAAATTTCAGAAGTGTTGAGACATTTACAAAAGGGTAATAAATGAAATTTAACTTATAAAAAATGGTTCACGGTCGACTAAATCAATATTTTAAAAAGTTTAAAAGACTAACAACCATTTTTTAAAATGATCTTGAGATCTTTTGTGTATTTTAAAAATATAAAATGTTAAACACTAATTATTTTTTCTCTGTGGGATTTTTAACTAATTTTATGTCATAATATTGACCTGCCAAGGAAAATAAGGTCCACTGTAACTTTTGCCAGGTCTAGTTTGTTTGGTGGGGACGGGGGAGTTAGAGCGCTCAATAAGTGGCATCAAAGAGATCCCGGCGTACGTGTACTTAGAAATGTATTCTGAAGATGCGCGGACACTTCTGCTCCGAGGCCCGAGTTAGCCGTAGCGTCGCTGCGTCGGAAAGCTCAATAGAATGAAAAACCGTGCAAAACCGTTTAAATTCTATCCTAGGGTTTTTCAGAAACGGGGACGTTTTCCGTTCTGATCTTGTGTTTGGTGCGTGCATCTATCCAATTCCAAAGATAGTGTTGTCAATGAGTAGCTGTGTACCAATTTATTTACTCGAGAACCCAACCGTCTTAAACCCTATTTTCAGAATGTTGCTAGAGGAGCACCCACGTGATGGAATAGGGCTTCA
>MVGT01001372.1:431703-450698 GCA_002174775.1 Macleaya cordata
ACTGCGTAATATTTTCTAGAGATTTAGCCAGAAAATATTACCGTTGTGGATGCCCCAAGAGAAGAGTGTTCGTGTCGTGTCTCGTAGTATTTTTAGTTGAAAATTTAAGAAAATAGAATAAGTATCATCTTTTCTTTCTAGGTCCCATGTTATATATGTAGGCACTATTCAATAGCCTTTCAGTGGCGATTTTGTTGGTGGATTAGTTGTACTTTGCGGTTTTTTGCGCTTCTCACACGCTTATCATAGTGTATCTTTGCCTTATAAAATCATATATTGTAAACAATAGTCCCCCTAAAAAAAATAAAAAGAAGAATTTTGGGTTTCTTTTCTTTTACAAATTTCTAGTGCATTTATCTTGAGCCCATATCAGATTATCCAGGGGCTAATGTTTGGTGAGAATGTTTATCTCACCATGAGATAATCTTCACAAAAAATCAACTCATTCTAAAATCTAGCCCCATCAAAATTCCGTTAGGAAATGATTGAAAAATAATGGTAAAATAGACAATATTTTTATTTTATTTTTAGAATGGGCTGGTTTTTTGAGGATGATCTCCATAGTGAGATGAACATCCTCACTAAATATTAGCCCTTCGATCATCCCATGTGGGCTCTAAAAATGTAAGGGTTTCAAAGTGGCTTTGAACACCCAATAATTATTTTGGGCGGACTATTTTACAAAACATATGCCTGATGCTTATGTGGCAGGATGGAACCCACCACATTTTCCTCCCAGAAGTGTTACGAGGGAGTTTCCATCTGATATGGTAGTGAGACCGACCATGCCACCTATGCTTCTGACATTTGGTCGGTCCAAATAGCAGTAATCTTTAGTTTTTAACACCAGGTCAAAGAGTAATGTTATTTGGACCGATCAAATGCCAAAAGCATAACTGGCATGGTCGGTCCTACCTGCCACATCAGTTGGAAAACCCTTCAAACTACTTTTGGGAGGGAAATAGAAGTGGGTCCCACCTGCCACATCAGATTCTAGTATTTCTGGCATTTGGTCTGTCGAAAAATTATTTTCCCGTCAAATATCCCCTCCCTTATCCAAGTTCCAGGTAGGGGTGTGCAGCGGATCGAAACCATTGATTTTGGTTCGATCTGCATCCGATCCAATGTGTGATTGGATACTAAGTTTTCAATCCAATTCGATCCGCCCAGTGAATCCCATCAAATCCGATCCGCCCCAATCAAGATTGGATTGGATTGGATTCGTCGGTTTGGGCCTATTGAGCTAGGCCTGTTAAACATACCAATTGGGCCTTTAATATTTATTAGACTCTCTATTTATGGCCCATAAAATTAAAAAATAATAGTTGAGCCTGGTTAAACTATCGTATATTTTCAACTTGGGCCCATAATTACTGTATTGAGAAACTCCTAACTTGTATTTTTTTTATCTAAAAAATGACCATCAAAGTTAGAGTTAGCTTTGTATTGTGTTATGTATATACACATGCTTACATAGTTACATTATTACCCTTACTTATTTTGAAAAATTACAAAATATATATTATTATATGGGTAAGTGGATTGGATCGGTTGGGTATTAGTTTCGAACGTTAGGATCCACCCGATCCGTACCTTTAGATTTCAGAAAATCTAAACCGATACGCCCCGACCTCGTCTTTGGATCGGTTTCGATCCAACCCAAATTGGATTGGATTGATCTGTTTGAGTGGATCGGATTATTTTTGCACAACCCTAGTTCCAGGTCTACCACCACCACCTATTTGACTATTTATCGGAATGAAACCGATTTATTTAAAGGATTCCGGTTCCGGGCAGTTCAAGAACCGATTTGGAAACCGATACATTGACACGCCCCTAGCTAAATGATCCTTAGATCATCTTGATCAACATCTGATCTTACGTCTAAAAAGTCATCTAATCAAAATGATCAACGATGTAGGACCTACAAGATCTTGAATGTTACCGTCTGCTACACGCCGAACATATAAAACATTTTACCATTCTCTCTCTTCTTTCTCTCTCATGGAAAAAGGGTTTAAGCTTCGGCTTAAGAACCCTACTAAAATCTAAATCTCGTTTTCCTGATTTGAGAGCCTCCCCATGAAAACCAGATAAAATCTCTCAAATGCATCCTCTTTCTCTCTATCACATCTCCACTTTGTAACCCTATAAAAAAAAATACATAAAACTCTTCTTTCTTTTGTTTTATGGGAAAATCACTTCCCTCTGCAACTAGACTACAAGAATTTTCTAGAATTACTAAACAGAACCTCAACAGATCAAAACGTCAAAAACCCATGTCAGAAAGCCGGAGTTTTCCGCCGGAAATAGCGAAATTAGTCTCTGCTGGCGGCTCTACTGAACAATTGAAGTTGAAAATAGAGAACCCAGATGGGCAGATTAGGGTTCCATTGTCGGAAGTAGTTTCCGACTGTGTTAAACGTTGGTTTCACGATACGCTCAAAGAGGCCAAGGCCGGCGACATCAGTATGCAGGTTTTGGTGGGTCAGATGTATTATAGCGGTTATGGAGTTCCCAGAGATGCCCAAAAGGTTTAATTATTATTATTTTTTTTCGAATTATTTTTCAAATTCTTGTTTTGTGTTTTAATGGGGTTTTGATTAGTTTCTGGGTTGTTACTGTAATTGAAACTGTGATTCTTTGAATTTTTTGTTGTTTTTTACTTTTTTGCGGTTTTAGGGAAGAGCTTGGATCACGAAAGCTTCGAGGAGTCGTGCTTCAGTGTGGAAGGTCAGCGAAAAACGTCCAGGTAAACTAATCTCTCTCTCTCTCTCTCTCTCTCTCTCTCTCCCTGTCCTTCATTCGATCTTTTGCTAGTAGGCTTTTAGTTGTGTATTTGTTTGTTTTGAGGGATCTTTATTTGATTTTGGTTAGGGTATAATGCAAGTGATTCTGATTCGGATGAGTTGAAGGATGAAGTGAAGTAGAATCAAACGTGTTTGCAAGTTAAAAAGCCTTTAATGAAAAAGTGAGTCTAATTCTCTAACATCCTATTGTTATTGTCCTTGTTTTTTAACTGCTTCTGGCTGTATTTCTATTGGAATTTCTTGGTTTTCGCTTTTTTACTTGCTCTTAGTATTAGTTTTTACTGCTTTTTTTTTTGTTTGAATTGTAAAACCATTGAGCAATTGGTAAAAGGAGCAATGCTATCACAATCAATAATTCTTCTTCCATTTTTGTAATTTATGTAAAAGCAGCTTTTAGGGGAAGTCATTTCTCATGTTTAATGGTCTATTGATTCATTTTTAGTGCTGATAAAAAGAAGAAACAATACTCTGATGGAGAAACTATGAACTAAACCTCATAGACTCTGAGATTCCACTATAACCTAGTCTTATTCAATTACCGAGGCACCTCTGAAAATCCAGATTCTGATTTATGTGTAAAACACTGTATATTGATCTGTTCATCTTTCACCGGCCTCGAAGTTATACAAATTATACGCTGTCATAAGTTCACCTTACAAAAGCCTTCCACTGGGTGCTCATCTTTCTCGACCTCAAGCTTCTAGGTATGTGTGTTTTTTTTTTCTTTTGCAAGGCTTCTAGGCATGAGTATCATGATGTACCTCTCAGTGTCTCTTTCATTTGACGGTAGTTGGATGCCAAATTTTCAAAACGTCTTCCACCTGATGATTTACTACCTTATGAACCAGCTGAAATATCTAAGTTTTCTAGTAGAATGCTATGGCCAAAAGGCACAAGAGATCTTGTCTACACAGAGGTCCTTATTAGTGATCAAATTAGCTACTTAGATTGGGAGGGAGTGCTGGAGGGGACTCAGGTTCCAGAGCTGGAAACCTATGGCTGCCATCCATTGGTGGTTCCTATGATCCATATCGGAATCAAATACTTCTTGAGTTTCTTTTGCAAAATAAGGTTCTTATGCATATTAGCGTGGCAGGAGATAATGTCATATATATAAGAGTTGTGACCTTCCTTTCCTCTCTAAGGGTCGAGGACTCTTATCACAACAGCTTCTTCTTAGTTATCATGAGAATTTTGAATGCATATTTCTTCAACCCAAGAAATGGAAATGAGACAACCTATTTCTTTCACATTTTTGGTCCACGTTTTACTTCCATAGTTTCAATCAATTTCCCTCTTAATCGTTTCACAAGCATGATGTTTAGTTCTTTTTGTTCTCATTTTGCTGTTGTTATGTGTTATTTTAATTGGAAGGTGGGTGAATTGCCAATAAGGAGCCAGATCTAGCTCTATTATCCTCCCAGATTAGTAAGCATTGACCTGTAAACCTCACGTTTCATAGTAGTTTGGGCTAGTGTGTTAAAAGGAAATGAAGCACGGAGCTTGCTTGGAGTAGGGGTTTCAGAAAATGTCCCATCAAAAGAGTTTGAAGCTTCTAAGACAAACATTTCCACCCACTGAGGCTTTCAAAAAGGCAGATTTCTCTGATCTTCTATACCTTTTCTAATGCCTTGTGCCAGAAGTATGCACTAAATGGGAATATGCTGGTAGCGGTAGCCTTTAGTAGCTTAAAATGTTCAATCTTCATAGCTGTTAATAATAAAAATAATAACTGTTCATTTATATACATTATCATGAAGTTTTTGTCCCTCCCAAGCCTTGAGGCTTGTCTCATGCTTTAGGCCACTGAAGAGCGACGTCTCTGATTTAACTTTAAAAACATCGGTTTTGACTACCCTGTCTAGATTTGAGATGACAAGAGTTGGAAAGGGGTGTTTACTAATATGATGCAATGCTACCAAGTGTTTCCTCCCTCCTAAATAGCTAAACTAGGATTTGAAAAACCATTCATACTTCCTGTATTGTAGATTTAAAAGAGTGTTTCCATCAATTTAAGTCTTTTTGGGAATACGAACCAGTATTAAAACCAATGGGATGATTCAAGAGTTTGTAATAGATCAATGGGGTAAGGAGTTGTTATCCTTCCTTCCAACACCTATTCTTAGCTAGGTTCTATCTCTTAAGACAAATCGTTTAGGTTTTGCAGGTCTTCTGATAATAAACATTAACTTAATATTCTAAAGGGAAACTACTTTTCATGATGATGTCTTATCATAGACCAACATTATCCAAATTTATGTGAATTTGCAGTTATTTTTGTTTAAAAAAAAAGTTAAATTAATAAATTTCTGAGTCCGACTTGTGATATTTCCCTTCTTTATCAAAATGTTTCCCTCTCATTACACCCCATGAAGGCATGAACGCTTCATCTTGATTTGTTCATCCTCCTTGTAATTTTTTTTTTATCTGGTTTTTTTATCTGAGGATCTTGCTAATCATAAACTACTAGTGCTCCTTTTCGTTTCTTGTCTTCCTCTAGTGTTTCCTTCTTTGTGATGCTCGTGCTGAATTGATTAACTTTTGCTGTTGCTTTTGGAAGCATGTAGCTTGTAGTGCATGTCCCCCACAAAGAAACCTCTCAAGCATGGCAATTTCTTAAAGAAAATAGTGGTTCTTCCTCTAGTCTAAGTCAATCTGGACAGATTGAAAATATCTCACTAGCCCTCAAACATCAATCAGCCATTCAGTTTGCTCAAGTTTGATATAAAACCTTAAATAAAATTGCATTTTTTTATACCTTCCAAGTATAAAAACCTCCTTGTTATTGTGAGGTGTTTGTCTGCCATCTAAGCTTTATTTCTTTTTTACTTTTTTTTTTTCTTGTTCTTGTTGTTCCCTTTCAAGTTATACTTATTTCTTTCTAGGTTCTCCTTAATATGCACTTGTTCTCTATCTACTTTATTATAGTAATCTTTAGCTTTCAATATTTTGGACCCCATAAGCAAGAAGGTTCAAACACTTTAGCCCACAAATCCACTTTAATCCAATGGGTCATGAGTTTCTTTTTCTTTCATTTTTCTTTGTTTTTTTTGGATAAGCTGTGGGTCCTGACTTGATATTTCCTTTTATTACTTGTGCTTGGACTAATCTCATACCTTTTTTTTTTCTTTCTTTTTCAGTGCCTACCTGCAGCTGTACCTCCCTCATTCACGTCTATAAGGTCCTGTACACGTCTTGATGTAGCTTCATATTGTTTTCTTTCGTCCTTCCTTTCTTCCTTTTTCTTGATAATTCCAAAGTGTAAAACTATACTAAGCACTGAATCAAATTACTTTGACCAGGCCATTGTTTCAATCCTTGTTTTCTTGGTCCATAATGCTTAATTTCTTCAAAATTTGTTAGGCAGCTACATTCTTCAAATATGAGAGAATGTTAATACCCTTGATTGATGGAATTGCAGATATTTCCTTTGCAATTAATATAACCAGCTGCTTAGCCTGGATTTGGGCTAGTTATGGCAATTTTTGGGCCAAGAATCATGGTTCTACAACTTTTGTTTATTGGTATCGGTATGGCACAACCAAGCTACCTAAACATCTGTAGTTGCAAATATTTACAAAATCAAAATTTTACAAGTTCAATCAAGCAGGGCCATGATTGGTAAACGTGAGTAAGCCTAAGAGGTCATTGAAGGTCTCTGAAGCCTCAATCTATTACAAATACTGTAGATTTTGAATTCAGATTAAAAAAAAAAAAAAACTTCATTACCATAGTCACAATGTATATAATTTGATCACTGAAGACTCAATGAATGGCAAACGGTAACAGCTTACAGGAGCATCTCGTTGTGAATGAATTGCATGTGAGCTTATCAAATGAATGTTCAGGTCGAAAATCTCTCATGCAAGCTCATTCATTTGTATTGGATGATGATATTCTTGGAATTTCAAGCAGCGTAAAAAAAGGGGTTAGTTTTGGTTCCATGAGTGATTTTGTTAATTGATGAGTGCAGGTATTGAAAGGAGAAAGAAAGAGTACGTAGAGAACGAGACTTTTATTAGCTATTACTAAGGGCAAGTGGGAGATCCCTTGGATAGAGAAAGGTTAATGGATTTGTTGATGAAAAAATCCTACGAACCAGCACAAAATTCATAGAACCATAGATCAATGGATCTCACTGGACTTGCCCTAAAAAGAAAGGATTAGGTGTGCGGTGAGGAAGGACAGAATTTTTTTTTTTGTGCCTGAAAGCGAGTCCAAAATATACACCGTCCGTTCTTTTTAAAAGTTTTTTGATTGAATAAAAGATGCCTTTCAACTTTTTGCCTCATTAGCTACAGAGCATATCATGGGTGCTCATTGATAGAAATTAACAAAAAATTTTTTGGCTTGGCTTGTCTGTTGCTTCACTAAAACTCTCTCTCCCCCTCTCCCTCTCTCTCTCTCTCTCTCTCTCTCTCTCTCTCTCTCCCTCTCTCTCTCTCTCACTCTAGAGCTGTAGAGCAACTGTGGAGCTTGCTGGTGGCCAAGCCTGTGCCTCCTTTATCCTACAACAAAAGAGAAAAACCAGTTTTTCTTTCTTTCTTACTTTACATAAAGTACAAAACCCATCAACCAAGAAAAGCATCTAAATTCTCACTTATAAATACATAAAAGCCAAAGCTATTATTGAATTGAAGGAGCTCTTCTAAGTTTCAACTGCAGATGAATAATAGAACCTGATTTGATTTCTATTTAAACCCCCCACCTTCTCAACTAAAAAATCCCAAACACTACCAAGCCTTTCTATACTCATTTCCACAAATTGAACTCAAAATGGCTACTGTAAGTACCTTCGCTTCATCTTTGTTTTCATTTTTATCTCTGACATGAAATAAACTCACCTTTTCTTTTCTGTTCTAAATGGGTCTTGATTCTTGAGAGTGATGATTTATTGTCTCATTTTTTTTTCAGGTGGAGTTAAAAGTGGGCATGCACTGTGAGGAGTGTATCAAGAAAATCAAGAAGGCCATCAAGAAAATTGAAGGTATTCTTACATCTTTTTTGTGTTTTTCTTTCTTCAATCAAATCCTTCAATTAATGTTTGGGTTTTTTTACATGATTGACCACCCTCAAGTCATTTGACTGGAAGTCAAAGTAGTTAGCTAATTCACCACTGATTTCCCCTGAAGATATAACTGAAATAGTTTATGGTGATTTTGCAAATTGTCTAAAAACCAAACTGGATTGAGGGTCCGACCAGGTCCAAACAGAAATTCTAAGAAAATTTTCAAGTTTCAAGTCTTTTGACACTTGAGATGCAAGAGTTGACTCCAAGTCAACGTGGGTAAAAGTCAATATGACCAAAAATAAAATTGGTAAGTTTAATTGTTTTTTTTTTGGTTCTACTCGTATTTTGTTTATGCAGACATTGAGACATACGATTTTGATATAAAGCTCAACAAGATAACTGTAACGGGTAATATTACACCGGAAAAAGTCATCAGAGTACTTCAAAAAATGGGGAAGACGGCGAGTCCTTGGGATGAAGAAGACACCTGATCTTAGTTATATACAGGGCGATCTCAACCGTCGGATCATATATTTTGATCCGATTTTTTTTAATTAACTAAAACATGTGTTTAATTGATTATCAAGTTTTCAAGGGAGTAGGATAGAATGGTAACCAGCTTACATTGTAACGTATCTTTTTTTTTTTTTGGTATAATTGCAAGTATAACCCCCAAGTTATAGGTCATTTTAGTCGTTTATCAAGGGTATTTTAGTCTTTTGGTTGGTATAATTCGAAAGAGTTGTAGTTTAGACAGATTCTATATCAGTCTGTTTTCTGAATATGAAAAGAACATCCGCAGCACAACCTTTGAAACATTTCCATGTAGGGACTCATGTGAAGGGGGGTGTATTATCTTCCTCTTTGTGTAGAGTGTAGACAAAAAGAGATCTTTAGGGGGTATATAGAAGCAAGAAAAGATTTGGGCGTGGATCACATGATTGACTCATTCATTTCTCACAAAAAGAAAAGAAAAGAAAAGAAAATACAAACAATGCTATTCATCCAGCAAATAGCATTTCTCATTGATTTCTTGCTTTATGCGGCAGTTCAACAAAACATTCAAATTGAATGTCTTGAATGTACTCCTTAAAGATGCTGCCATATTAGACAGGATTAATGAGGGACGGAAAATGCAGGATGAATACATGAGAATGAAGGACGAAAAATGCAGGATGAATAGCATTTTCCAAGAAATATATAGGCCCTGCTTGGTATGCAGAAAAAATTCGCATCTGCAATTATTTCCGATCAAATTGATAAATCAACTGCTTGGTATGGTATTCCTTTGCTAGTTAGGATACCTATGGCTCTGTTTGTCTATGCAAACTACCACTGCTGCAAATTACCACAGTTGTAGTAATTTGCATTCTATAAATTTTTCCGGCATACCAAGCAGGGCCATAATGTACTAGGGCTTATATTATATGTGCCACTAGTGCATACCCATAGGATGTTCAGGCATTTATGGTGTATCACATGGTTGAACATGAGAATCATAGGACTATTGCTCCGCAGCATTTATGTACGGAACTCTGAGCTAAAAGGTTTTAGACACAAATTATGTACCACATGGGTGTTTTGCAAAACTGGCTCTAACCGATTAAGCCAATTGTCTTTTTTGAGGTTTTTTTACATTCAAAATCTTTAGAAACATTTTTTCTCATAAAATATATAGGAATATTATTCTAACTTTTTTGTCCCTCAAAATTGGACAATTTAGACATTTCATACTAAACCCTAATCACTTCCTTAAATCTCTCCCATGATTTAACTCCTTAATTTTTTCTATGGTATTCTCACATGATTTTCCTCCTCTCCTTATGATTTTCTCTCTATGTCTTCATCTCTCCTCACAGTTACTCTCAATGTAAAGAACACGCGCAACACTCTTGTATGACGCTTGTACTTTTGAAGGGGGTTATATATCCCCAGCCCAATAAAGACCCTCTCGTCTCGTGGGGCCCATATGAAAAAAATCTAAGGGTTAATTTTTGAATATAATAATCTATATAGTAAGGAAATTTTACTCACCTAAAATCAACCTATTCTAAAACTTCTAACCTCATAAAAAGTTAATTGAAAATCAAAGGTTAAAAATAAGTTTAAAACTTACTAATTTTTTAAAGTATGATTTAAAGGATTTAGAAGTTTTAGAAAAGGCTACTTTTCGGATACAATGATCTATATGGTGTAAAGAATATACTCACATAAAATCAACCTTTAGATCATTTTTAAATGGGAATTAACTATAAGATGAGGGGTCTTGGAGGTGCTTATTAACCCCTCTCTATACTTTCTAACTAAAATGTTAAGGTTACTTTTCCTTTGGCTTAAATATAACATGATTTGAGGCCTTAGGCGAAAATTTGGAACTAAAGCTCTTAATATTTTAAGTCAAAATAATATAATTAATTAAATTGTGTACATTAAATGATCTCTTTAAAAATTTATCTTTACAATTCATTGTTGAGATGTAAAATGGTAAATCATTGAAACAATCAAGAAGTTAAGATATTTTGTCAAAATCTGGCCTCCCATGATCTTGGTACTTCGTAAAACTAATTTTTTCAATAATTTCAACAAAAAGTAATTAATTTTTCTTAAAAGAAAAAAAGTTAGTAAAGTTGAGTTTTGGTAAAAAGGAGTTGAAGGATAGATTTGGCCCATGAGAGTTAGTAAAAGGTGAAGGATAGATTGTAAACGGTGAATCGACCGAGAAATTCAAACCTTCACGAGGGATTAGACAAGGGGACCCCCTGTCACCATTCCAGTTTTTGCTTGTTGCTAAAGTATTATCTTTGTTTATGAAGAAGGCAGTGAACCTGGGATGGCTGAAGGGGTTTCAAGTAGGTCCTCAGAATTTACAGATTACACATCTTCAGTTTGCGGATGATGTTATCTTCTTCTTGGGAGCATAAATAGAGGAAATGATGGCCTTAAAAGTTATCCTTATCCTATTCGAGTTGTCTACTGGATTAAAGATTAATATGGAGAAATCGGTTGTGACTGTAGTAGGGGAGGGTATTTCAGTAGATAATTTTGCTGAGGTCCTAGGATGCGGTACTGATTACCTTCCGTTGAAGTATCTGGGTCTACCTATCAGGGCTTCGGCAAACTCCAAACAGCTATGACAGCCGGTGATAGATAAATTAGAGAGAAAATTTAGTATATATGTGGAAGAGGAAATTACTATCGAAGGGTGGAAGAATTATTCTTATCAAAAGTACCCTTTCGAATCTTCAGATTTATTTTCTGTCCCTTTTCCCTTTGCCTAAATTGGTAGAGAGCAGAATGGTTAAAATTATGAGGAATTTTCTTTGGGGCTCATTAACAACAAAGAAGAAAATTTGTTGGATAGGTTGGAAGGTCATCAAACCAAAATGGGGGGTTAGGAATTAGAGACCTTTCAAAGACGAATTCATCTCTTCTTGCTAAATAGGTGTGGCGATACAGAGTGGAAAAGGAAGCTCTCTGGTGTAAAGTGATTGAAGCTAAATATGGGGGTGTTCTAGGCCAATTGCTCCCTAATGAGATGAGTGCTCCGTATGGAACAGGTCTGTGATGGCATATCTTAAAACACAAGAACTTAATTCTCAATAATTCGATGATGAAGGTGAATAATGGTAAGACTTTCCTTTTTTAGTGGGACAAATGGATGGGAAATCGTCCATTGAAAGAGAAGTTCCCTCAGTTGTTTAAACTTTCAAGACATAAAATGGCTCCAATTTCGAAGGTGATCACGGATGGGAATGGTCTCGATTTCAATTTCAGTCGGGTTATAAATAATGAAGAAAGAAGAATGGTTATTGAGTTAGTGCAAGTATTAGATCAAGCTCATCCCTTGAGTGTGGGTGCAGATGAGTTTCGATGCAAATTTGCGGTAGGTAATCGCTTTTCTGCTAGAGAATGCTATATCGAAGCTATAACAGGGGAGGTAGAAATCTAGGAAGATAAGTTGATTTGGAGGAGAGAGATTCCTTCCAAGATATCCTTTCTGGTTTGGAGTGCTATTAGAAATGCAATCCCGACCATAGATAATTTGAAGCGAACAGGTATGATCTTTGTCAACAGATGCTACCTCTACAACAGGGAGGAGGAGATAGTTCGTCACCTGTTTCTAACCTGCCCAACCACTTTGGTCGTATGGAATTACTTCGTTAGAGCTGAGGGATTTTCTTGAGTTCAAGGCGATGGAATTTTGGACACTATCAATTCTTGGAATTCTTGTTCTTGCCGTGGCAGAGAGAAGAAGATATGGAAGGCTATACCGTTTGCAATCTGCTGGTCTGTGTGGTTAGGCTGTAATAATTGTGCATTTAACTCCAAAGAGGTTTTGCTTGAAGAGCTTATCTGTAAAACCAAGAGTTTTTTGTTCCTTTGGGGTGTGAGGGGGGATTTTTTAATGGTTATTGTTTTACTGATCTCTTGCTGAGATTGGAGGCCCTGATGTCGTCATAATACCTCCCCTGTAAAAAAAAATTTTTTTGTTTCTTTTCCCTGTTCTTTTTTCTTTTTCATTAATAAGATCTTAACCTTTTCTTCCTAAAAAAAGGTGTAAAATTATAATGAGACGAATCCTCATTCACTAGATAGTAAGACTTTAACTCAAGGTTGGACTTTAGACGACCACCTAAGTAACTTCTTTGAGTCGCCTTTGAATACAAAACGCAAAAGCATATACTGACATGTATTCTTTAGCAGTTTAGCACTAATTAGTAAAGAGTAATGCTAGATGTACTAAATTTAGTGAGAATTTGTAAACTTGATCGCGACTCATCCTAAACCCTAATTCATCGCGTCCTAAAATATAACCCCTCTCTATTAGGGAAGGGTCCTGCGGGGATCCGCCCCTAATGGGGCGGGGATGGGGAGAAAATTCCATCCCCGCCCGGGGATGGGGCGGGGACGGGGATCACATTCCCCACCCCGTCCCCGCCCCCATCCCTGCCCCGTTTAGTAAATATATATAATTAATTATAAAATTATCTATATATTTATTTATATACTTATTTTTATCATATAAATATATATGTATGCCAATTATTTTTACATTATTTATTATATTTTATTAATTTTAACCTTTAAAAATATTATTTTAAATATAAATTTTTTGCTAGGGATGTGATTTGAGGTGGAAATGGGGACCCGCGGAGAACCCGACCCCTATAGGGGATTCACAATCCCCGCCCCGCCCCGAATAGTGATGGGGACGGGGATGGGGGAGGCAAATCCGACCCCGCCCCGCCCCCGTTGCCATCCCTACTCTCTATACTTTTAAACTAAAATTTTAAGGTTACTTTTCCTTTGGCTTAGATATAACATGATTTGAGGCCTTAGGCGAAAATGGTAAATCATTGAAACAATCAAGAAGTTAAGATATTTTGTCGAAATCTGGCCTCCCATGATCTTGGTACTTTGTAAAACTAATTTTTTCAATAATTTCAACAAAAAGTAATTAATTTTTCTTAAAAGAAAAAAAGTTAGTAAAGTGGAGTTTTGGTCAAAAGGACTTGAAGGATAGATTTGGCCCCATGAGAGTTAGTAAAAAGTGTAAAATTATAATGAGATGAATCTTTGTTCACTAGAGAGTGAGACTTTAACTCAAGGTTGGGCTTTAGACGACCGCCTAAGTAGCTTCTTTGAGTCGCCTTTGAATGCAAAACGCAAAAGCATATACAGACATGTAATCTCTAGCAGTTTAGCACTAATTAGTAAAGAGTAATGCTAGACGTACTAAATTTAGTGAGAATTTGTAAACTTGCTCGCGACTCATCCTAAACCCCAATTCATCGAGTCCTAAAATATAGATAAAATTAGTGGCGTACCAATTCAAAGATGAGATTCTATTCATGTTCATAAGTAATGGTACACATACAAATATTTGTCGCAAAATAGTATTGACAAACATACGCGGCAAAATGTGATTAGTCTTAACGTGATTTGCAAGTGTTATCAAATCAGGACAACTTACTCTGATATGCAGGCTGTGGAAATAGCATTATTCAAATTAACATATAACACCAACTCATGATTTAAGAGAAATAAATGCTTGAAGTATTATGACAAAAGACAAGAGACAATTGGGGCTTAATTCAACTGTTTATTTATGACAGTTTGATAGAGGAAATGAAATCTCCGGCAAAGAAATATTTATCTCACGCATCAAATCGTCAAGAGGTTTGTCGCAAGTAATCGAGCGGCCACTTGGGGAGCAAACTACGAACCAATTTGTGGGACCCCCTCTTTAACCATTTATTTATCTTCTATCGCTTTCTGTGAGGTTGGCACGACGCACTCTCTTGGTCCCTCTCCTCTCTCAAACACTCAACCCTCAGCCGCCTCTCTCTCTACGGTCAAACTAACAATATTTGACCCAAAATTTTCAACGGTCAAACTTCCCCTCATCTTCTCAGAAGCTACTTAATTGTTCAAAGGCCTAATTCAGACGTGAGCCTTCTCACTTCTCTTCTTCTCTCATCACTACCTGCTTACATAAGCAGTTAAATTTACTTCTCTCTATTCATTTTCTCTCTCTAAAACTCTCTCTTTCTTTCATGGCTTCTTCAACTGGGAGCTTGGAGCTGGACACTTCACTGAATTCTCATCCTATGGGATTTTCTTTCTCAACCCAATTCATGGCATCATCCTTTTCTGATCTTCTAACCAGAGGTGATGAAGAATCAAGAAACCAGGGAATTTCCAATCGTTTTAATGATAAAAATGGATCTGGAATACCAAAATTCAAGTCAATTTCACCACCTTCACTACCCATCTCTCCTACTTCTCCTTCTTCTTACTTTGCTTTTCCACATGGTCTTAACCCTTCTGACCTTTTGGATTCACCTGTTCTTCTCTCAACTTCTTATGTAAGTAATAGAATCTTCTTTAATTATTATGCTGATTCTAATTTCTTTACTTCCAACCAATTTTTCAACTTAAGCTAGTCTGTGTTTTATACTCTCTTATAAAAATTGCTCTTTTCTCTCTCTAGAAATAAAGTTATAGATCAAACCCAAGTTTCAAAATTATTTGTTTTTAATCCTTTATGAGTTATTTTGGTTATTGGATTAGTGGGTATCTCTTATTTTTGTTTGTTAATTAAGTAACTAACCTGTTATTAATTAGATCAAACTGGTTTGTAAATGTATATTGGGTCTCTTTAATTACTTTCTCTGTTTTGATTAATGGGGTTTTCTTTTGTTTATGAAGGCTCTACCATCTCCAACTACTGGAGCATTGCCTACTCAGGCATTCAATTGGATGGGTAATTCAGGTAATTACCAGCAAGATATGAAGCAGGAAGAGAGGAACTTTTCTACTGATTTTTCATTTCAACCTCAAACATCAACCATTTCAAAGGTATAAATCAATCTTAATTGCCAATTCTCTCTGTTTTCATTTCATTTTGGGTTTTCAATTATTAGTCCCCTTAATGAACTATGGACTCTAATAAAAGCATGATTTTGTTATGTAATTAACAGGAAGAATCCTTAACAAGACAATCACTGCCATGGAATTACCAAGAATCAGCTGAGAAGTCCATTGTCAAATATGAATACACTCCATTACAGAGCTTCTCTTCTGAGAGTACTTCAACAATGAAAGCTAACATAAAAAAGAACGGCGAATTTGAATCCGATTATAAACAGTATCCTCAACCTTCTCAGTCTGTTAGAGAGCAGAAAAGATCAGAAGATGGGTATAATTGGAGAAAATATGGTCAAAAACAGGTTAAAGGAAGCGAAAACCCGCGAAGTTATTACAAGTGTACCTACCCAGATTGTCCAACAAAGAAGAAGGTAGAGAGGTCTTTAGATGGACGGATTACTGATATAGTATATAAGCCTCATAAGGATAGTCATAACCATCCCAAGCCTCAATCTACTAGAAGATCGTCAGCTTCTGCCCAATCAATTCAACCTTACATAACCCCTACTTCTGAAGCTTCAAATCACTTTGTGACACCTGGGAATTCACAAATTGAGTCTGTTTCGACACAAGATAATTCGTCAATTTCGATAGAGGATGAGGAGTTTGATCATACCTCTCAGAGGAGTAAATCAGGAAATGATGAGTTAGATGAAAATGAACCTGAAGCCAAAAGATGGTTAGTTCGTTTTCTATCTCAAAAACATATTATGATGGGTTCTTTTGTGGTGTTTTAATGTAATTGAGAAATGGGATTGATTTCAAATTTATTTGGTTTTTTTCAGGAAGAAAGAGGGTGAAAATGAGGGCATCTCAGCCTACGGGAGCAGAACTGTGAAGGAACCAAGAGTCGTTGTTCAAACTACTAGTGACATTGATATTCTTGATGATGGCTATAGATGGAGGAAATATGGACAGAAAGTAGTGAAAGGAAACCCTAATCCAAGGTAAAATTGCTTCTCACTCACTTGTTTTTTGGGACTTTTAGATGCCATAACTCTTTTAAGTACTATCATTTGATTGATGTTGTATGTGTATCTACTCTAGTATTAGACTCCTATAGACCCCCTTTGATATGTTTTATTGTGTCTCCCTCTAATACTTCGAGTTTTTATAGCAAGTGGTTGTTAATATGGTATCAGAGCTAAAAGTCTTTAGAGGTCATGGGTAATTCTTTTTATATGCATTTTCGCGCATCTCTCTTACAGTTCGAGCTTTTAAGAGTAAATAATTGTCAACATGGTATTAGTGTTTTTGTGTGTCTATTCCCTATTACTCTTTACACCCTAACGGTTCAAGCATTTACATAACCAGTTTCATATTCTTTGTGGTCGACTCTAAAATAAAACTTGTGTTTGGATGTTAATTTTTATTTGGTTTTTCTTTCTCACTATAGGAGCTACTACAAGTGTACGAGCTTGGGATGTCCGGTGAGAAAACACGTCGAGAGAGCATCCAATGATCTAAGGTCAGTGATAACAACATATGAAGGAAAACACAACCATGATGTTCCTGCAGCTCGGGGTAGCAGTAGCAGCAATACACTCAATAAGCCTTCACCTAATAACAACAACAATGTTTCCATGGCTATGAGCCTTTCTATAAGCAATCCTCTTCACAATGTAAGACAAACAAAGACTCATGAACAAGTACCCTTCACACTAGAGATGCTGCAGAATACGGGGAGTTTCGAATTCTCAAGATTCGGTAACTCGGCGGGTTCATTCATGAATCAACAACAGACAGAGCACATTTTCTAGAGCTAAACAAGAACCGAGGAGCAGCGTTTTTCTGGAATCACTGCTATGTTAAAAGTGTCTATTGGTGGTAAGGGAACAATCTATCTATCGATGATCGATCGTTAAGGTGATTGATTTGTTTTATTAGTTGATGGCTGTGTTTTATGTATATTTGTTTAGTGATTTTTGTAAATTTTGAAAAGTGGTATGGAGGGAGTAACTAGTCTTATTTGTTCTTTTCTTTTTTTCTGTTTTTTTTCTGTTCACTATTTGAGGCCTTCTTGTAGCTTAGAAACAAGGCCTCCTTTACTACTGTTGTATCACAAGTAGAAATATAAGTAAGAGAGCAGAAAGCTATAGTTATGTGAAGTTCAGTTTTGTTTCTTTTTCAAGTATGAAAGTTCTGATTTGAATTTCAAACTGAAATTTAGTAAGGATTGGTAGGATTTGTGTTTAAAACTAGAAATGTATAGTTGGGTGAAACAGTTAATTTACTATATATGTGAACATTGTTAAGCTCTTTTAGAAATTTGAATTAAAACTTTTACTTGCACCTCACTTTTTATTCTTACACCCTAAATACACTCGTTTATGAATACGCATAAAATGATCCAAAGGCTAATTTTTTATTGCGGATTATCTCTTTACCATAATGTCAAAGAAAATGGTTTTTTTTTTAAGGAGAAAGAGTAAAGTGCATGTAAAGTTTCCCTTCCTCATTCTTCTTTTGGTTTATGTAAGATTTCTGTTCAGGTTTGACAAAAAAATCTAAGAGCGGTTATAAATTCACAAACATGGCCTTTCCATTTATAATGTCAATTTATCAGGGATTTTACATTCAATGGAAAATGTAAAAAAAATCCCTGTAAAAAAAGTCATTATGATTTTAGTCCTGGTTTTATAAATTTAATCTCTACTTTTATGACTTTTATGTTCAAAAGTAGGGACTAAATTTATAAAACAAGGACTAAAATCATAATGACTCTTTTTACAAGGATTTTTTTTTTTTCCAAATCCCCATTTTACAATTATTGGAGGACAAAGGGTAAGTTTTTTTTTTTTCAAAAGGTTCGTCGTACCATCGTGATTCGTGAGCTATTTCTGAAAGACGATGATACTGGACATCCTAGCAAAAACTACGAGTCTATCCTAGCAAATTTTTACACCATGACCATCCTAGCTAACCATTTTTTAAAAATATTTTTAGGGTTTTTTAGTTGTACACCCCACCATAAATAAGCCTAACCCTACCACAATCCTGATGAGAATAGTCCCACATAAGATATGAGAGCCTAGCAAACCCAATATATAATGATCATGGGCCACTCCACTCATAGTCAAATAGTTTTGAGTTGGATGCCCACAAATTTAGTATGGTATCAGAGCACAGGCCCACACGTGATAGGTCCAATGACCACACATGTTCCCTGTCATCCAAAAAGAGTTCTACGTGTTAGGCGCAAAAGAATGCCAAACGTGAAGGGGCGTGATGAGAATAGTCCCACATAGGATATGAGAGCCTACTAGCCCAATATATAATGATCCAGGGCCACTCCACTCATAGCCAATTGGTTTTGAGTTGGATGCCCACAAACTAAGTACATCATCCACCACCACCACCACCACCAACGGCCTCCACCTCCACCTCCATTTTCTTTTATTTTTCTTTCTCTACGAACAATAACACCACTTACCACCACCATCATTCAGATCTGATCTATCTCTCCTGATCCCATCTTTCCCTCTCTTTCTCACTTGATCTCTCTCTCTCTCTCTCTCTCTCTCTCTCTCTCTCTCTATTAATCTTGCAAAAAGAATACATAAAACACTAAAATTAAGTGGTGGTGATGGTGGAGGTGACGGTTGGGTGGTGGAGGCGATGGAGATGCGGTGGGGGTGTCGACGTGGGCTTAAACAGGAAAAAAATAAAAATCATGTGGTGTTGATGCTGGATGTGACGATATGGTGGTTGGAGGCGGTGAAGAAGGTTGTGGTGGGGTTGGG
>MVGT01001372.1:469753-489431 GCA_002174775.1 Macleaya cordata
AAAAAAAAAGGGGAAGTTAAAATCATTAGTTCTTCGGACAAAATTAAAGGTTAAAAAAGCATAAAATAAGTAAGGATACGTAAGACCCACCAAGTTGATTTGGGCCCACCGGTTTGATGCCGCCGTTTTACTTACTCTTAGTTAATACATAAAAAAACAAAGAAAAAAGTCAAAGGACTGACGTGTCAACCAGGTCTTGCAACAAGTCGGAATCCCATTTTACTGTCTCTATCGATTTGTTTTTTGAATTTGTACTTCCATCAAGAATTTTTTTCCTTTTTCACATCAACTCTTGTCCTTAATAAAGATGTCTCCCTTGTGTCTTTTTTTTTAAAGCACCAGACCTCCCTATCTACTTAAAACCTGGTTAAAATCTTATTGTGGGAGTGGCCACCAGGAAGAATTGAACCCTCAACCTCCATTTTGTGAGGTGAGTGTCTTACCACTTGGCCATCTTCCTGATGGTTGTCTCCCTTGTGTTATGAGCATAAAATGAGAGATAAAGGCGTTTGAAGTAAAAGTACTTTTGAGAAGTAAAAAATAAGGAGAAATTAGTACGGTAAACTATTGACTTATAAGTCTAAAAAAATGATAAATTATTAGTTGTTACTAAGTACTCGAGGAGAAGCAACTTCTAAGAAGTAGAAAAGTAAAAAAATTTTGCTCAAAAAAGAAGTAACTTTTTTGCTTCTAGAATTCACTTTGAAAAAATGTTACCATACAAACTTTTTTACCTTTTGGCTTATATAAGTCAAAAAATAACTTCTTAAGTGGTTGCCAAACGGCCTCTACATCACTACATTTACAAGGATGATGTCCTAAAAACCTAGATCATCTTTGTAAAAAATTAAAATATTTTAAAATTTCTAATTCTATTAAAAATTGATTAAAAATTAAATTAAGTAATTGAACGGTCATTCTAAAACTTGTAACCTCCTAATATTCGAACCCCCCTCCCCCACCATGTAAATGAGTGGGCTAGACGTTGTAGAATAGGTTGATTTTTTGTGAGGATGATGTAGATGGTAAGGAGATCGTCTTCAACAAAAATCAACTATTGGATCGTCCCTATGTGAACCCCACGAAGCTAGAAGTGTGTAAAAAGGGACTGTGTAGAAAGATCCTTCCTCATAATAAAACAAATAAATTGTTAAAACTAAGAGTGTTGATGAATCTTGAGATTATCCAACGAATAGTCAGACTCAATAAGTATGTTTTCTTCAACATTTAATTAACCAGTCATTCGATCATCTCATGTGAGCCCTACAAATAGGTTTCTTAATGTGAGGTTTAGTAAGAGGTTAGATCATTTGACCTCTCTATGTCCCACACGGTGACTAACCAACGGTTGATATTTTGTGAGAATGTTTTCTTCGTCGTATAGATCATTCTCAGAAAAAATCAGCTAATTAAAATAGTTTATCACATCACAAAAGATAAATCGAAAAAATAATTGTCCATTGCTGAATGCAAGAGCATTTTCCACATCGATGATTTATAATCGACTTTTGATGGGATTAGAAATTTAATGATGGACTAATTTTTTTTGAGAATGATATATATATATATATATACCCGGTGAAGAGAACATCATCACCCCAAAATCATTTGTTGGTTAGTCACTTAATCTTCAAGTGGGACCAACAAGGCGGGGACATAGAGAAGGGGGGCCGAGGATTTGGTCTTGTTTAATAAACCCTTCTCAAATGTGTATAATACAAATATTATGGTGTGTTGCATTGCACTTGAATTTCACAAAAAATAACGTGATATTTCTCATTTATTTACAATTTTAATTTTATGAAAATAAGTGCTTATATGACTCAAAAGCGTGGTAAATAATTGATTTTCAATATAATTTCATAGAATAGCATTCCTAAAACGTATATACTTCCACAAATTAGTATAAATAAACGTATCTTTATAGAACATACTTCCTTGCAATAAAAAACAATCTTAAACTTTTTTTAAACACGTTGTTATTATCTCTTGCTCAAGAAGAGAATAGTATCAAACTCCACAATCATAGTTGCTAAGAGAATGGTATCAAACTCCACAATCATAGTTACTAAGAGAATGGTATCAAACTCCACAATCATAGTTACTACGAGGCTTTACCCACGTTTTGATACATTGTTATTATTAAAAACTCCACATTAATGCTAAGGGGACGTACACCCTAGCTTGTAAAACCACATAAGATGGTGGTTCTCCTTATTGTGATTATCCACTTTAAAGATAAAAAACTTCTAATCCCTTTAAATGTTTAAAAATTAATAGTAAAATAAATTATTTAAAAAAATTAATCAAAAATCCCTACTTAAAATATATTTTAAGATTTAGCCTAACAAACGTTTTTTCTTTTAGTCATAACTGACTGAAACCCTCTCCGAAGAGGGTTTCAGTCTGTGTAAAAGAGAGTTTCAGTGAGTTACCCATGAGCTTTAAGTAGGGTTTTTGGCCAAAATCTCCAAATTATTTAATTAATATTATTTTTTAACCAACTTTTGAAGTGGTTAGTCTTACAACAATGTAATTTTTGATAAAGACGAGTCTTCCTCGGATGCACGTGTGAAGTGGTAAATCAAGTAGTTAAAAAATATAATTTTATGAACTTTAGTAACTACTTTAAGTATGTTAAATACTAATACTAACCTTGGGTGTAAATTTTTAATATTTTGTTTATTATCATAGAGTAATGGTAAATAGAAAAGTTACAATTTCTAACATCTTAACTACTTCTAAAGTGCCCTTGTTAAATACCTTTTATCTCTGACTCGGCGTGACATGTAGTCCGAAACCGGTGGCCCTTAACATCACCCAAAAAAAAAGATTAATCATTAAGACACATGTGCCTTCATTGTTCCTACTAGTCAACATACATACACGTTTAAGACACCCCGTTCACACAATGAATTTGCACCTGTCTTTGCTAGGTTGATGTAGATGGTTTAAGGTTGATCTTGGCCGTTGGATAGATGATGTCGTGGTCCTCGGTCCCTCATGCACCTACTTGTGCTATATTGCTATACTTACTATTAATTTTTTTGGCTTGAAAACGGCTTAAAATAAGCCGTCTCTCTGTCATTCATTCTTGGCTTGAGTAAAATATAATAATAAATTAAATTAAAAAAAATTAACCAAAAATTTCTACTTGAAACGCATTTTAGGATTTAGTCCAGCAAACGTTTTCATTTAGTCTAAGGCCCTTGGATAACTGACTAAAACCCTCTTCGAGAGGGTTTCACTGAAATCCTCTACGACAGGGTTTCACTGAAACCAGGGGTGGAGCCACATTGAGGCCTAGGGGGGCCATGGCGCCCCCCAAACCTTGTGGCTCCCCACTATATACTATAAACTTTATGTAACTTTATTAATGTACCCTGCAAAAAAAATTTAATTTTCACATTTTACTGTGCATGGTACCTAAACTAGTTACAGTTTAATAATCGGAAAGATATTAAATATTATCTTTAACTTTTCTTCTTTAACATAACAACACATTCTTCCACCATGTCTACACCGGTAGGTCAGACCCATATGGAAATGAATCAAGTGCTGATTTATTGCGAGGATGATCTTCTTACCATGTAGATAATCCTCATAATGAATCATGCCTTTCTAACCTTCTTAAAAATTAAGGGTAAAAATAGATGGGTTAAAAAACTTATAATTTTAATTAACTTTTGGTGGTCATAAATTTTTTACTTAAACTGTGTGATTTATTATAGGGTGATTTGGAGGATGAAGAGACCATCCTTATAAGAATAATCAACTATTACATCATATTTTTTTTATTGAATCCTTACATCATCTCTATGTAGGCCCTATAACGTTGGTGTAAACAAGTTGTAAGAGTAAGTGAAGTGCTATGTTACCAAGAAAAATTGGATGGAAGTATAATTGGCCCCCCTAACAATAATTTTCTAGCTCCGCTCATGACTGAAACCCTCAGTCTATAAATTAAACACAGTGAAACTCTAAGAGAGGGTTTCACTAAAACTCCGAGGAACCTTAGACTAAAAGAAAATATTTATTATGCTAAATCTTAAAATATTTTTTAAGCAAGAGTTTTTAGCCAAAATTTCCTAATAAATTTAGTGTTAATAGAGAAAAAATGAGCATGCAATTTATTTTTTTCTTTTTTTTCGTATATACTCAACGGGGAAAGACAAACAAATTTCATAATTGTTTCTTTTTTTTCTTTTATCCTGGACATTTATCAATTATTTTTTTAGTGATAATGCAGATTGTAGACTGTAGAGCTTGACTGAGCCAAGTGGCAGTGGCCAGTGGGACTGTTTTAGAATAGCACTTACTTGAGAGTTGGCAATTCTGATATTTCAAGCAAAATCAGTGGCAAACAAAACGAATACCATCGACGTCCCAAGATCCTAAGAATCTAGAAGCCGCGTGGTGACCCACTGTTCCGGTAATTCCCCACCCGCGTATTGCTGCTTTTTTCAGTCTCATCATCCTCTTTAAGCCTTTATTTTCTTTCTTTATAACTTCATCTCTTTGCATCTTTGGCATCTCCGCTTCTTCAAAAGTCACACATTTTATAATGGCAATGACGAAGATCTCATGAGAGAAAAAACCGGCAACAAATCTCTAACCCAAGTACAAAGCATGAATTCCGATTCTATCCTTCACAATCCTTTCAATTTTCGTTTCTACTCTTCTTCTCCCTCCCGAAGATCCCTAATCGGCGCTAACCACACCTCCGCTCGTTTCTGCTCTCGCTAGGGTTTACAAAACTCCACTCCACTCTTATAATCTCTTCTTGTTTCAAGGATTTAGGGTTTTTAGAGAGAGAAAAAAAACTTTCGTTAAACGATATTTTTTTTTTTTACAGTCATGGAGCCTTCATCAGGAAAGTCAAGCCCTCTGAGAAACATTCTGGTTCGAATGCTTTTGTTTGGAGTTTTTATTCTTCTCCTCCGTTTCGTTTATGTAGTTACCGTCACCGGCGGATCTTGTACTGCCGATGACTTCTGCTTCTTTTCCGGCCCTGAGAACATCAACTTTGCCGGCGCTGGTGTACGGAGAGGTTCATCCGCTGTTGCTGTCGCCGGTGTCGGATCTTCGAATTCCGCTCTTCGTGATCTCTGGACCAGCAAGGAATGGCGGAAGAACGTTGATTTCTATTCATCTGTGTTTCAGGATCTGATTAGTGAAGGTTTTCTTTCCCCCAATTCGAAGGCTTTATGCGTTGAAACCCCAACAGGACAAGATGAGTTCGCCTTGAAAGAAATCGGTGTTTCAGACGCGATTGGGATTTCTAAGAAAGCATCACCGCCGTTGGTTAAGTTCGGTAAGGCCTTCCGGCAACCGTTCGATGACAATACTTTTGATTTTGTGTTCTCCGGCGGTGGAGAGATTGATCGGTCAGTTCAGCCTGCGGGATTCGCTTCTGAGATTGGAAGAACGCTTAAACCCGAAGGGTTTCTTGTCGTTCACACATCATCGGCGAAGGATATGTACAGTTTCAATTCGTTTCTTGGTTTGTTCAATTGCTGTAGATTGGTTCGTTCACGCGATATCGAGGGTCCAGATTCTACGATTCGCGAGATTGTTCTGAAGAAAGATATTGAGATTCTTGGCCATGGGGAAGAAAATCCCGATGGTTTTTCCGTGAATAATAAGTGCTCGGTTCCGGGGCATAAGCAAGAATTGGTCCGGAATGCAGAGCCATTGATTGCAGAGGAGCCATTGAAGCCGTGGATTACGTTGAAAAGGAACATAAAAAACATCAAATATCTTCCATCCATGGCCGATATAAGCTTCAAAAAGAAGTATGTATATGTTGATGTTGGAGCTAGGAGCTATGGATCTAGCATTGGGAGTTGGTTCAGAAAACAGTACCCGAAACAGAATAAAACCTTTGAAATCTATGCTATTGAAGCTGATAAAGCTTTCCATGATGAGTATAAGTTGAAGAAGGGGATCAATCTATTGCCTTATGCAGCATGGGTAAGAAATGAGACCTTGCTTTTTGAAATTAACAGAGACCCAGGACAGAAAATTGAAGCTAAAGGAAGGGGTATGGGTCGGATTCAACCTGTTAAATCATCAACAGGTCTTGCCAGTGATGTGAATAAAATTCAGGGTTTTGATTTTGCTAACTGGTTGAAGAATACAGTTTCAGAGAAAGATTTTGTGGTGATGAAGATGGATGTTGAAGGTACAGAGTTTGATTTGATTCCCAGGTTGTTTGAGACGGGAGCAATTTGTTTAATTGATGAGATCTTTCTTGAGTGCCATTACAATAGATGGCAAAGGTGCTGCCCTGGCGAAAGGAGTTCCAAGTATGAAAAGAGTTATGGTCAGTGCTTGGAGTTGTTTAATTCTCTCAGAGATAGCGGAGTTCTTGTTCATCAATGGTGGTGACTGGTAACAACCCCACAAATCTTTTGTAATATTTTTTCATTCTTCTCATAGATGGATATTGTTTCTTTCTTTTGTAGTGGGAAATTGTAGTTTTAATTTTTTTTCCTGTTCTCAGTTACTATTTTACTGTTGCACCTGCAAATGAAAATCCCTCATGTTCTATAGACTGTCGAGTGTCTGTTATTTGCTTCTTCCTGTTTATTTATTTCTTCCACTTTAGTAGCTCAATAATGAATATATCGATCTCAAAAAAAAAGTAGCTCAATAATTTCCAGTGTGATTTTTTATGTTCAGTTGACTGGTATGTGTATAAGCCAATACTATACGAGATGTAGAAAGCAAAAGGTGTTTTTTGCTAGATTGAGTCTCAGTCGATGTTTAAAAAGGTGGAGGCGGGTACTTCCATAGCCTAGAGGTTAGCCTGAAGGCGGTGCTGAGTAGTAAAGCCTCATTTAAGCCTCTAAAACTCAAAATATATCTACAGACCTTAAAAACCCCATCTTGATTTAGTTTATTGCTTTCAGTACCTATGGTGATGTCAAACAATGATGGAAACATACAAAAACAAGGAACAACAATGAAATATAACACAAGGTTTTTTCTAGACTGTGTGAAACTGAAACAGGATCAAGTTTGTGAAATTGAAACAAATGGAAAGTCTATCTACTTTTTGGTCTAGTTACCTAGTTATGGTTATTATGTTTCCTCTTCGGCCATTCTTGTTTACACAATAAGAATTGGGAAAATGAAAGGGGTTCAGTTAGTTTTTAAACAAATAAAATCTTTGTTCTGTTATAGGTCTAATAAAGTTCCCCATAACTATATCATATTGGTTGAAACTATAGGAAGAATGGAAGGTTGGTTTTCCGAGGTAGTATTGTGGTAGCTTGGGAGACTTCTGAAATTTGGTACCATGTCATTTTGGTTATTATACCTTTGTGGTTTTGGTTCATCCTCAACTTTTTTTTTCGTTGTGCAACAAAAAGGACGATACTAGCCGGGTTGGTGTTGAAGGACAAAACTAGAGCGGACCCAAGCCTCTCTTTGTGAAACTTCAATATCTTATCTTGTTGGTTGTAGATATTTGTAAATTTTACTAGCTTGCAGATAACCTGTTCAATTGCCAACAAGTCCTGTGGGTGATTTGAATTTTGATTTCGCGAATTGGTAGAAGAACACGATTTTAGAGGGATATTTTGGTGATGACGATGGATGTGTAAGGGACTGAGTTTGATGTGATCCCCAAGTTGTTCCAGATGGGAGCGATTTCTTTAATTGACGAGATCTTCATCGAGTGCCATCACAATATATGGCAGTCTGGTAGAATTGCTTCCCCGGAGAGAGGAGTTCCAAGTATCAAAAGAGTTATGGCCAGTATTTGGAGTTGTTTAATTATCTCGGAGAAAATGGAGTTCCTGTACCTCAATGGTGGTGACTGGTAGCAACCATATCTTTTATATATTGTTTCTTCCTTTATATTTAGTTCAAAATTTGTAGTCTCGATATTTTTTCTCTTTTCTGTTTCCAATTTACTATTTTGTTGTTCCTGCCTATAAAAATGCCTCACACTCAGTTTTAACATCCTGTTCTAGGTCCTAGAGTGTCCATTATTTGCTTCTTTCAGTATATGCTTGCTTTTGTCTTTTGTTCTTTAGTAACCCAATTATGAGTAGCAAGAGATGAGCAAAGGCTTAGGTTAGTTAGGCATGGTTGGTTTACTAGTATAGTCGTATTCATTTTAAAAGGCAATTCCTCATCCCTGGGTTGCAACAGAAAAAAGGTTTTTGCTACACTAATCATCTTTGATCTATTTTCATTGATGCATCTGACACCGTATAACTAGAACAAACCCTTGTAAGAGGGGTCAAGTGCTGTGAAATTGAAATGAATTAGAAATCAATCTACTGTTTAGTTTAATTAGGAAGTTATGGTTATTCTTCTGACTGAGTTCAGCATCTTCTTTGGTCATTCTTGATCTGCTGTTTAGACACAATTAAGAGTTGGGAAATTGAATACAGAGGGTTTAGTTAGTCTTTAAACAAATAAAATCTTTGATTTGTAATGTGTATATTAATGTTTGCTTTGCTAATATGTAGAATAGAAGGTTGGTCTTCTACTGTTGTATTATAAGCACATCATTTTGGTTATTATACTTTCCTGGTTTTAGATCTTGATAGGACCTGCTACTTGCATTTGGAATGCTTGATAAAAGTCCTTCTTAGTCCATAATGCTAGTGCTGGATGATTGAAACCCTTGGATGAATTTGTTGATGGTTTGAGGCCTCATATAAGCACGTTTAAAATGCATAGGTATCGAAAACAATTTGTCTGCCTGACACATGATTTATTAAGATTTCATGATGCCTTGAACTGCTTGTTTTTTTTAATTAATTTATTTTCTTATTGGACTGGTAAAATCAGAAAACTGACAAAGAGGCTAACAGCCAAATCAATACAAGAGAATGGAAAAGAAAGCAAACAATGTGAGAAAGGCTTTGATAGGGACAAATGAGAAGTTGACTAAATAAGAACTTGCTTCTCTATCAGAACATCCAAATTGGCAAACTGTACATAGATTCTTTTTCACAATATTCATGAGGTTAAGAGAGAAATGCATTGCTCAACAGCACAATTTTGATGAGAAATGCATGACCTCGAGTTTCATGTTATGAGAGCACCGCATGTATCTCGAAATCATGAAGAGATCATCAGACGACATGCACATGGGGACTGAGTGTGATCCTTCCCCATCAAAGCCCTGCTCTTGCTAAACGACCCTCCATGCTAATCAAAAACTGATATTTTTTTTTTGAAAAGATAATCAAAAACTGATTTCGGCCTCAAACAGAGAACAATCTGTGGATCTTATCTCTTCTAGATCTTGTTTGCTGCATAGATGGTACTTTATGATCCTTTTGACAGTTTCTATTTTATTTCCTTCAGATAATCAAATTTAGTATCTTTTTTTTTTGTTTTCTTGTTGAAGTGGTAAATCAAACATTCTGACACATTTTTCATCTCTCACCTGTCTGCAACACTCAAAAACTGGTTTGGACTGTCTTGGCAAATTCCATATGGGAGATTTCCCTTTGTTTAGCTGTTTGTATTCTCATTTTGGGGGAACATGAGATGGGACCTCCTTTGTTAGCTGTATGTACATGTGGTCCTCCTTGCCAATATCTCATTGTCATAAATATTTTACAGGAAGAAGAATATGTGATGGACCCCAATTCTCATTAAAAGTTTCTACAAGTTGCCTGACAAATTTTTGTTTAGAGTTTGGGTCTCTACATTGTAGAGTTGATGGTGAGTAATTAGACTGGTCTCCATCCATTCACCCATCCATCTCCGATTGAATTTAAGGCGTCGTACTTTAATGTTCCGTTAGCTCTTTTGTTTGGTTCAATAGTGAGAGTCAGCACAATAGAGTTTTATGAAATTGTTTGATTACTTGATTAGGTTTGTATTCAAATTACCTAACTTTCTGTCTGCTTTCTATTGAAGTTAAGAAGTACAGAGCTTATCAGTTTATCAACAGTGACTCCATGGGGTGGTGAGTGTCCCACAGCTTTTGGACAACCTTTGGTTACAGGTACGCCTTGTTGTCTTATACCATACGGCGTACTATGGTTAATACCTAACTAAGTATTTCGTTTTGGCGAAAGACAGGTTAATTCAAATTATATTTACTGTTACCTGTAATCTTCGTTTTCAGACAAAAAAGAAAAGACAAGAAGTGAAAACTGTATATGAATCACTAAAACCAAAGGCCACATAAAAGCTTCTTAATTTATTGCATTTTGGATGAAAAACTTGTAAAAGCTGAATCAAAAATATTTATTTTTAATTTAAATAAAAAATATTCAATGCTAATGAACGCTGAAATTAAATTTTATAAAAACCAGCCCTCCCTAGTCTTTACTACAAGGTTTGCACTGACCTTAAATTATATATTAAATTTTTTTTTTGCAATTTGTTATTCAGTTTCTAGTTTCATTCTAGAATATTTTTTTTAAAAAAAATGTAAATTGCTCGTTCGCATTTTAAATTTTATGACTTTTTTTTTTAGAAAATAAAAATACAATTAAAAAAAACTAAAAGTACAAAATGTGGTAATTTATGGCCAGTATCATTGCATTTTAGTCCCCTGATTGCTGGAACAGGTGGCGTGGTATAGCTTGGGTTAAATTTAGTAAACCTCAAGCATCAAATTAAAGGATGTTGCCGTGTCCTAATTTTACAGAGTTTTTCCCATGCAATCCCGTGTCCTTCGTTCGTTCCTCCATCTCACTCTCTCTTAAGAATGAATTAGTTTTATTTTTTTATTTTTTTTCTTTTTTCTCCCTCTCTCCCTCTTCCTTTCTCTCTCTTGTTTCTCTCTCTTGTTTTCTGTGTAAGAGTACTGCAATCTTCATCTTCTTCTTTTCTATTTGTCATATCTCCTCCTCCTGTACGTATATCCCTCCGTCCGCTCAACAGCTGCGCACTCCCAAACACTCAACACCTACACCTAGACACCTGGGTTTGGCGTGGCGTGGTGAAGGTGAGGCGTAGAGATAGAGATGAGTACATCAGGGGCGTTATGCTTTTTGCCGGACCAAAAGAAATCGGTATTTTATTATAATGACTTGAAGGATTTCAAGTTGACATCTGTACCTCTTCTCGCCTTGCAAATGACTGCACTTTCCCTTTCCCCGCGATTCCTTCACTTCTTTTTGAGGCCTATCGGACAACCTTTATTCGTTTCACAATTATTAGTAAGTTTTCCCTCTTATCTTTATAATTATAAATGAGAAGGCATAGAAGATGGATCCAAGGGTGGATTTGGGTTAGGACGTTCTCCGATCATCAAAATCAGCGCGTTTTAAATCTTGTAACTTCATTATCTATTAATTGAAGATCAATGGTGATTGAGTTATTCATTTTACCATTAATCACAATAAGTAGATGATGATGGAGTTAGAACTATTAGAATAACCTGATTTAATTTACATGGTGATGAAAATATCCTCACCCAAAATTAACTCTTGGATCATTTCTATGTGAGTTCCACATATATATGTATGAATAACAGATGTATGCGGATCCCTTCTTTCTTTGTATGTACTATGTATGGTGGTTTTGATTTGATGTATTAATTATCACGTGTAGGTAGGTATATTTTTTGGTCCATCGGTTCTAGGGCGAAACAAAGATGTAAAGAGTTTTCTATTCCCCCGGAAAGGCGATTTGACATTGGACACCCTTGCTCTATTCAGCTCAATGTTTTTTCTCTTCAAAGTTGGAGTGAAGATTGATCCAACTATCATAAAAAGAGTCGGGAAAAAGTCTTATGCAATTGGTTTTTCTTGTTTTGTCTCGTCTTTTGCGTCTGGAATTTGTAGCATTATTTTGTTAACCAAATCTACCAGCCCCTGGCGGGAGCACCCGGAGGACCAAGCCTTTTTCACTGAGGAGGCTCCAAAGCTCATAGTTGTAAGCAGCATATCTTCCTTCCCCGTTATCGCTTGCGCCCTCTCCGATCTCAACATTCTTAATTCCGACCTCGGTCGTCTAGCAACATCTTCATCCATGGTCACTGATATATGTCATCTGTGCCTACGAATTGTGGACTTGATTAGCAGGTTACACAAAGATCAGAAATCAGGCAAAGCAATGTACGCAGTCCTAGCGGTTTTGGCCTATCTTATGTTTGTTGCATTTGTTGTGCGGCGGGCCGCATTATGGGTGGTGAAGCGAACACCAGAAGGAGAAGCGGTCAAGGAGATTTACATCACTTGCATCTTTGTAACCGTTCTATTGTGTGGGTTAGCCAGTGAGGCCATTGGACTAAATGCAATGATGGGTACTTTATTTTTGGGCTTAGCCATACCAGATGGCCCTCCCTTAGGAGCATCCATAATAGATAAGCTTGAGTACCTTGTTTCAGTGGTGTTCATGCCTGTTCATGTGGCTATCACTGGCATGAAGACTGATGTTTCCCAGTTGTATCTGGTTGGTGAGCATCATGGGTTTCTATGGTTCGCAGAAATAACTGTCATCATTTCTTGCTACTTGGGGAAGCTGGTTGGGGTCGCCTTGCCGTCTCTATATTTTGGACTGCCCATCCGAGATGCCTTCTTGCTTGGACTCATCATGAACATCAAAGGCATAGTCGAGGTTGCCATCCTAAACGTCTGGGTAGATTTTGAGGTACGTTTTACATTATCTAGCCATGCATGTTATTTACACTAAGAGTTTTGCTAGAATAACACCAGAATTTGACACCAGAATATTGCATCTGCACTTTTTAAAAGTGGTATGAGGGGCTGAAATGGAATTAATGTTTTTTCAGCAACTGTTATGATTGGCTTTCCTACGGTTATTTATTTGGATGGCGTGGCTTTCCACCTTCTTACAATAACTATTAGTTTTCTTTTCGATTAATATATGCGGGTCGAGTTTTTGAACACACGATTTTAGTTAGACACTTCTTATTTACTATTGGATGTAATCATTTTCCACCTTTTTGCAAGAACTATAATTTACTTTGGACGCTGATATTGGGGAAGCTGTGTTGGATGGGAGAGAAGCTAAAAAATGGGCTTTAAGCCCAAAGCCCATTTCTAGTTTTGGTTAAAGGGGGGCTCTTGATATTTACTAATTTTTAGGTTTTACACCCAACTAAAAATACACCACACCCCACCCTACCACCATCATCATCTCCATTCTCCACTGCCACCACAAAAAATACACCCCACCATACCACCATCACCATCATCTTCTCCATCCTCACCACCACCACAGTCGTCATCATGATTTATAAAATCATCATATGCCATTATCATCACGATTTACCATCATGATCATGAAAACCATGTCACCTATCATCATTAACATCACTGATCATGATCATCCATCATCATGATTTCGATCATCATCATTTCCCATCATTATCACATCTAAAAAACCTGAGGGTCTCTCCTTGTAGTGAGAGTTGTTAATATTATGTGTGTAGATCTGGAGGTGTATTCTGCGTCCATTGTCTCTAATACCATTGAATAACCACGTTCTTTCAAGAGAGAGGTTCCAGAGACATTGTTATATTGAGATCACCGTCACATTTTTTTGGTTACAATGGCCTATGTTGCCCACATGAAGATGAACTAAAGGATAATTTCAAAAAAAAAAAAAGCAACTTATTCTAAACCTTGTAAACCTATCATTTAGATTTTGTAAATCAATAGTGATTTGAATGTTGGGTTTCTTCCCACTAACCAGAGATTATATTTACGCAGCGGAAAACATAATAGGGTTTAAAAAAAAAAAATCACTGATTTATGTAGGATCTTTCAACTGTTAATAGGGATCTTTAAAATAGTTTAGTTGCTTACCTTCAACGCTTAATCCAACACACTTGAATATTAGAAGGCTTCAACTAGTTGCTCCAATCCTCCACTTTAGATCTTCAAGTTTTCTTCTTTTTCTTTAAACCTGAAAAAAACAGAAAACCTAGAACTAGAAAAGAGGCTAGGGTTTTCTCCACCAGTTACTAATTAGAACTAGGAGAAGAAAGAGATGGAGAGGAGAGAGAAAGTGGCGGCACACAATAGGGGTGTTCCTTTTTTGTGTGCCGCCCCTCCCTATATGTTTATATAGGGAGGTCTCCACCTCCTTATAAGAATCCCAGTCTAATTAGGTCTTGGGGCCCCACAACTTTCAACTTAAATTTTATTTAATATTTAGTCCTTATGTCTCACATAATTAAATACTAAATAAAATAATCACAAATTAGTCCACCCCACTTTTGTGACTGAATACTCTGATAGTTGCAGTAATTAAAAATAAACCCTTCCTCCATTGTACCTGCATTCAAACCCTCCACTGTAAACCGATATTCACAATAATCCTTAGGTTAGTATTTTACTACCAGTCACATCCTTAAGGATTATTATATCTTGATCCTTGTACCTCAATCTGTGCAGACTAATTATTATTCTAATAATCTNAAAAAAAATCTCTGATTCATGTAGAATCTTTCAACTGTTAATAGAGATCTTTAAAATAGTTTAGTTGCTTACCTTCAACGCTTAATCCAACAAACTTGAATATTATAAGGCTTCAACTAGTTGCTCCAATCCTCCACTTTAGATCTTCAAGTTTTCTTCTTTTTCTTTAAATCTGAAAAAAATAGAAAACCTAGAACTAGAAAAGAGGCTAGGGTTTTCTCTACCAGTTACTAATTAGAACTAGGAGAAGAAAGAGATGGAGAGGAGAGAGAAAGTGGCGGCGCACAATAGGGGTGTTCCTTTTTTGTGTGTCACCCCTCCCTATATGTTTATATAGGGAGGTCTCCACCTCCTTATAAGAATCCCAGTCTAATTGGGTCTTGGGGTCCCACAACTTTCAGCTTAAATTTTATTTAATATTTAGTCCTTATGTCTCACATAATTAAAATCTAAATAAAATAATCACAAATTAGTCCACCACATTTTTGTGACTGAATACTCTGATTGTTGCAGTAATTATAAATAAACCCTTCTTCCATTGTACCTGCATTCAAACCCTCCGATATTCACAATAATCCTTAGGTTAGTATTTTACTACCAGTCACATCCTTAAGGATTATTATATCTTGATCCTTGTACCTCAATCTGTGCAGACTAATTATTATTCTAATAATCTGAGAAGAGATCACTGGTCAGTTTAGAATAATAATTCCCACAGATGAACAAGGGAATATGAAACTGAATGTGGATTCTTATTGAACCAAAATATTCTCACTTTGTAAGTATGTCCATCCATCTTGTCCAGAATATTGAATCACGTTTACGTTTCTGACCTCACTGATTGACAAAACAAAATGAACATAATACACACGCAAGGTATATTTTAATTTTTAGAATTGAGGTTTAATGCAACGATGGTCTCCATGGAATTTTAGTTATTCAGTGACATGAAATAACAAAATTCCATGCTGACCGGTTCGATGTAAACTTGTTACATCAATGCATTGGACTTAGGAGTCAACACTCCGGTGATGGAGATATATCACACGATTAACCAATGCATTATAGTTTATCGTCAACAGAACCGTGATCTAATAAACTAGGAACAATGTATTAATGAACTATATCTCCCAAATGCAACACTTGCATGCAACTAGTTCATCTACGTAAGCTCATTATTATTATCATGCATGCAAAATTAATAAACTATTTATTAACACATAAAATGTCATCTAATTGTTTTAGGGCATAAACCCAACATTGAATTATTCATTTTTACCGTTAAGTTGCATCAATGGATATATGATGGGGTTACAAGTTTTAGAATTAGCTAATTTTCGGTAAGGATGATCTACATGGTGGGGAGAACATCTTCACAAAAAATCAGCCCGTGATTCATTTCTGCATGTGGACTCCACAAGCCATGGCAAGTGCAGTGATGTCAATATAACGATGTCATTGGAACCGCTGCTCCGTTCTTTAAAAACTCGAACTTAGACCCTCATAAAATTTAATTTTCTCAGGACTCACTACCATTAATATTGCTGGTTATTACTATCGTTGTTGTTGTTGTTGTTGTTGTTGTTGTGCAGCACATAAAGATCTCGACACATACAATCACGGTTTTTACATTGCTGGTGATAACAGCAATCATAATACCTTCAGTGAGAAACCTCTACGATCCTTCGACAAGATACTTAGCCTACAGAAGAAGGTCCATTTTGCATTCCAGACAAAACCTATCAGATTTCCGTATACTTGTCTGCGTCCACAACGAAGATGATGCAGTACCCATTATCAGACTCCTTGAAGCCTCCAATCCGACCAGACTCCTCCCCTTCAGCATCTTTGCCCTTCATCTCGTCGAGCTCATCGGTCGCGCCTCCCCTCTCCTCATAGCCCACTCACCACACCAAAACTCTTCAGCAAATCCGTCAAAGACGGAACGAATAATCAACGCCTTCAGACGCTTCGAACAACGACACTATGGCGTTGTTTCAGTTCAAGCCTATTCCACCATTTCCCCTTACGCTTCCATGCACAACGATATATGCGTTATGTCGATCGACAAGGGGGCTTCCCTTATAATCTTCCCCTTTCACAAGCAAGGTTCGAGAAATGATCTGACGAGGCGAGCAACGAACCGTTCTATGAAGACCTTAGTCCAAAATCTGCTAAGCAGTGCACCTTGCTCACTGGGGATCCTTGTTGATTGTACTGAACACATTTCTCTCACTACTACCATCTCATCGAGTTCGCCCTACCGTGTCGCCATGCTGTTCTTGGGTGGCCCTGATGACCGGGAAGCATTAGCTTTTGCTATGAATATGATCAATCACCGGTCCGTCTACCTTACTGTTATTCGGTTTTTTTCTGATTCAGATGATTATCGTCGTGGCAATGGATTTAACAATTATAGTGAGAGACAAAAGCTGCTTGATGATGAACTGGTAGATCATTTTAGGGTTAAGACAATGGATAACGAAAGAGCGGCTTATAAAGAAGTAGAGGTGAAAGATGGGGTTGAAACAATCTGGGTAATTCGATCGATCAAGGACGATTATGATCTTATGATGGTAGGGAGACAACGCCAATCGACGTATTCGATCTTAACAGCAGGACTGAGTGAAGATTGGGGCGAGTGTGAAGAGCTAGGGGTCATAGGAGAGTTGCTTACTTCTTCTGATTTTGGGTGCAAGGGATCCATCTTGGTGGTGCAACAACAACAGGAGGAGTTGAGCCAAAACCAACTGTGCTGATTCTGAGTCCAATTTAGTACCACTCACTCACTCATCCCTTACTGTGTCCAAGACTCATGAGCCAGCTGCAAAGAGTACTACTCATCAGATACCTACCTACCTAGCTAGCTAGCTAGCTAACTTGATGATTGTTGAAAGACCTAGTATGGGGGTGACGATCAATCTTAACTAGAAATTTGCAATTAACTAACATGCAGTTTTCCTGCACAGTGTATGTTTCAGAATTTTGTTCATTTTTGTAAATACTCTTGTTAGCAATTGGGCATGCGGCAAATTACTTAAAATATGATACTTCACAAGTTCGAATAGTATTCATGCTCGAAAATTAGGGGAAAAAGATTAGGTAAAAATTTACCATATGAGTTTGTATTCCACTAATTTTATTCTTACCCCTCCTTGTGACCTCCGGTGCGGATGTTTTTAAGGGCTAATTTTATGGGATGTCTCTTGGGAAATATCTGATGAAATTTTGTGAGATTCATCTCCTCAACATCATGTAAATCAAATTCAGACTTTGATCTTAATTGTACGTAAGTGAAAGGATAACTGGCCTTAATATATGATTACAACAAACTCGACCAAAAAGAAACCGACCATCCGTGATTGGACCTGATTAACTTACTATAATTAAAGGGTGATGTTAACAGAAGATTTGATTTGGTTGGGAGTGGCATGGATGGAGGGGTGGACCAAATTATCTAAAATGTTGGTTGGTCTTTCCCAGATTTCGACCAACCCAGGGCAGAAATTTCATTAAAATTTTAATTAGAGTCCGTTGAAATTTCATGAGAATGTCGACCATGTCTGGATGAGTTTTCAATGAAATTTTAACGTGTAATTGATTTTTCAATGAATTTCGATCACCTCTACTCTTCCTGGTGGTTGTGTTGTAATTTGAGCCCACTTGAAAATGTTGTATGTTTTCAGAACCTTAGTTCCCATCTCTCTATTTAATGTACCCTCTCTCTTATCCCATTCACTAACATTTGTTTCTCCAACTACTAGTCCGGACCTACGATCGAGATGGGGTCAGATTCCTCTTTCGAATTAGGCTCCTCAAGCAGAAACCATACTTGAAATTTTAACGTGTAATTGATTTTTCAATGAATTTCGATCACCTCTACTCTTCCTGGTGGTTGTGTTGTAATTTGAGCCCACTTGAAAATGTTGTATGTTTTCAGAACCTTAGTTCCCATCTCTCTATTTAATGTACCATCTCTCTTATCCCATTCACTAACATTTGTTTCTCCAACTACTAGTCCGGACCTACGATTGAGATGGGGTTAGATTCCTCTTTCGAATTAGGCTCCTCAAGCAGAAACCATACTTAAGAAAAAAAAAATTAACCACTCATGGTCGAAATTTTACAAAAGTTCATCCCTGCGTGATCGAAATAAGATTTTTCTATTTGAATCAAACATGTTTGAAAGATAAAAATAGGTTATGAAATAGTTGTCTTACCTCGTTTTAGTTTGAGTAAGAGTCTTTCATGGGATTTGAGGAGCCCAAACCCTCACCAAGGATTTTTTTTTTGTGTGAGGATGCTCTCCTGATCATGTAGATCAAAATCAACGCTTGGATCATCTCTATGCATACATTTTTTTATACAAAACCTAGTGAACAAATCTAACCTAAAGAATACATGCTGTATACAACACGCACTTGCTCATACGACTCGTTTTCATTAAACAAAAACAAAACTGAAGAAAAACTAAAACAGTAAAAGAGTGGTACACCATGCATGGGATAAAAAGGCCAAAAAATCCTTCTACTGATTCCCGGTTGACACGTGTCGGAGAGAGAAAATTCTTATTTTAAAGTTAAATTTAAGATTAAAAGGGGCATAACTTCCAAAACATAAATCAGATTCAAACAAAAATTATATCTTTGTAAAGCATTTTTCAAGATCTTTCAAACGAGGACAGTCGCGGATACCAAATTCAAAAAAAAGAAAAGAAAAAAACATTCACGAAGCGAATGCAAATCCAGATATGCATACAATAGTTAAGTTTGCACATGGGTTCCTACATATGAATTTGCTTACCATCAACTTCAATGCTTTGCTGAACATCAAAACATGCAAATGCATAATGCATATAGGCTTAAAAAAATGTGCAGAAACTTAAAATTTTATAAAATAAACCATGTAAATTACAACTTGCATATTCACTAGGTTTTTAATATTATGCAATTCAAGTTCAGCTATATATCACTGAATATCTAAACATGCAATTTTGAAATGAATAGACAAAAGTGCAAATGCTCAAATTTGAGAAAAATAAATCATGCAAAATTACAACTTGCATCTTGTTTGGGCACGTGTTAAACGTGCTTGAACATTCATATGTTTTCAATGAATCATTTTGTTACTTAATTTTTTTTATTAACTAATAATAATTATTAGTATTATATTTTGCATGTTATTAATTATTTAATGTGTAGAGACATGTTTGTTATTTAATGTTATAGTAGAGTTATTTAATGCTAGAGTTTTATTTAGTACCAACTATGTCTTCCATTTGATAAAGAATTTATAATTTT
>MVGT01001372.1:490843-510058 GCA_002174775.1 Macleaya cordata
CAAATATCTAATTTGTAGATTAAAAGTTATAGCATTTTTAATTTTAAAAAAACTTATTTTCTCTCTCTGCCACGTCATCGGTCAATACAAGCAAAAACAGTTAGAAATATACGTGGTTAGCAAAGAGAAGGGTAGTTTAGGTACCAAAATTTTAGAGTTTTAAAATAAAAGAAGGAATTAACTCATTTCCTTATAAAACGTTAAAAAGTAGGGATTAGACTTATAAAACAAAAATTGCTTGTCCTCTACTTGAAACTGGTATAAAAGGAGGGCTTTCAGCTCAATATTGTGAAAAAATAAATGCAAGTACCACACACACATAACTAATTAAAACCGGTAAAAAACAGAGGGTTCAGCCACCCTTTTCGTGAAACTAAAAAAAAGGGGCCAACAGTAACACAATAGTCAATTTTGACCGCCGCTCATTCATCTCGTCCACCACGTTTCTTCCTCTTTCTCTCTCTTCAGACTTCTCTGGATTCTCTCTCTAAAGAATAAAAATACTTTGTATTTCCATCCAATCGAGCTCTTCTTTGTTTTCTGGAAAAATCATTTTGATCTGAATTAATCTCGATTGGTCGTCACATTAGGCATAATCATGAGTGGTGCTATACCGGCAATGCTGGGATTTCCGGGGGCGATGAATGGTGGTGGTGGTGGTGGTTTACCGGCAGCAGCGGCGGCGGCAGAGGCAGCGGCAGCAATGCCATTGTTTAACGTAACAACTGATGATTCGATATTGATAAACATACCAATAAAGGGGAAGATGTTCTTGTGTTTCGACAGAAGCAGAGCAGGGTTTAAAGGGATATGGTCAGGAGATAATCCATTGAATTTCATAACAGATACTTTCATAATGCAACTCACAATTGGTTCCTTACTCACCCGCACCTTACAGCTCCTTCTCTCCCCTTTTCATCAAGCTTCATTTGTTCCTCAAGTCTTGGTACTTTTCTCTTTTTCTTTTACTATAATATTATATATATATAATATTTTTTTTATTGGTAATACAAGTTTTTTTTTTTTGAGGAGAAAGGTTAAAATCTTATTGAAAAAGAAAAGGATGGAAAGATTCATTACAAGTTAGTAGTTAATTGTTAGATGCGAATTGAATTCTTAGATGCGAATTGAATTCGATCTTATTATCAAAAATAAAAATCCAATACTACACCATAATTGTCAATTATGAACATAGGAGCCACACAAAACGAGGACGCGGCTAATAATTTTGAAACGTTACAAATTTCATGTTTTTTGGGTGTAATATGAACCCCCTAGCCTGTGAGATTTGCATGTTACATAACTGTTAAATTTTATATACGAAATTGGACTAAAAGTCTCTTCTTTTTTTTCACCTTATACCTATAGGGTAGGACTTTGTGTTTTTTCTCAAAATTTAAACCCAAGACAATGCAAATAGTGAATTATAGTAAAACTACAATCATTATTATGCAAATTATAATTTGCATAGTAAAAAAAGATTGAATTTAAAAAAATTTATTATGTTATCCAATGCGCTACGTGCAAGCCCTTTAGTCCAATTTTCTAATTGTTATATGAGGCAACAATACCTAATTGTTTGTTTGATGTTCAACTGCAGGCTGGTTTAATTGTAGGACCATCAGGTCTTTCACGCAATGAACAATTCAAGAAACATGTTTTCACACTGAAGAGCGTATACCCACAAGAAACATTAGGCGTTTTTGGTTGCATGTTGTACATTTTCATAATTGGACTGAAGATGGACGTTGGAATTATTATGAGAAGCGAGAGAAAAGCATGGATTTTAGGAATCACAACCTTCATCACTCCATTGCTACTTACTATACCCCTTTCTTTCCTCCTATCAAAATGTTTCACACTCGAAAAGAGTCTTGACAGCTCGCTTTTGTTCGTTGCCGTTTTGGAGTCTTCGAATTCGTTTCATGTCATCGCTTGCCTCTTATCGGATCTCAAACTCCTCAATTCGGAACTTGGTCACTTAGCGTCTTCTTCATCGATGATTAGTGGGTTGTTCAGTACGATCTCATTAGGTATCGCTTTTACATGGAGACAGAGCTACCCAAGCGGATGGAAAGCGACGCTTTTGATCACAATATCTTCTATAATACTACTGTTGGTAATAGTATTTGTGTTGAGGCCTATGGTTGTTTGGATGATCAGGAGGTCACCAGAAGGTAAACCAGTGAAGCAAATTTACCTAACCAGTATATTGCTAATGGTATTGGGAACTTCATTTCTTAGTGAGTTGTTTGGTCAGCATTTGTTGTTCGGACCGATGTTTTTAGGGTTAGCGATACCAGATGGACCGCCGATAGGAGCAGCATTGACAGAGACACTAGATTGGTTTGTTTCAGGATTGATGTTGCCATTGTATTTTTTGATACTTGGGGGAAAAACAGATGTGAGAGAGATAGAGTTGAAGACTCTGGTGATGGTGGAATTACTGAGTGTTGTTGCTCTGTTGGGGAAGATCATCGGAACTATCGTCCCCGCTCTCTTATGCAGAATGCCCTTCCAAGATGCTTTCATTCTTGCTCTCATTTTGAGTTCCCTTGGCTTCCTCGATCTTCAAATTTATAGTCGCGCAGTGCAACTGAAGGTACGTACTTTTCCATTTCTTCTTTAAATTCTTCAATTATTTATACCTCGCCTCTGAGGCCTAAATAGAGATGATCCAAGAGTTGATTTTCTCTTAAGACGATATCCTGATCTTGCACATCATTGTCAAAAAAAAAAAAAAAATTCAGCCCTTAGATTATCTCCTTCTGAACCCCATAGGCAGCATGTAACAATAAGCGCGAGTTAAAACGAAAAAAAAAAGGGTACGATTTTAACAGATTTACATGTATAGATTGTAAGTAATAGTGCTTCAAATTTTCATGAATTTTTGTTGGATGCAGTTCATCAACAGTCAATGCTTCACCATAATGAGCGTAACAGCAATGGTACTAACTGCAATCATCTCCCCTATGTTGAGATTCCTCTACAATCCATCGAAAAGATATATAAGCTACAAGAAAAGAACCATTCAACACAACAAACGCAACACTGAACTCCGAGTTCTCGTCTGCGTCTTCAACCAAGAAAATGTCCCAACCCTTATCAACCTCCTCCAAGCTTCAAATCCCACCATTGCCAGCCCAATTGTTGTCTACGTCGTTCACCTCATCGAGCTCATTGGTCGTGCCTCACCAATCTTTCTTAACCACCAATCTCGTAAAAAAATACCCTCTCGTTCTGAATTAATCGTCAATGCCTTCCGAATCCACCAACAACAAAACAAGGGACTCATCACTCTTCAATCCTTCACAACAATATCACCTTTCGCAACAGTTCATGATGATGTATGTACACTTGCACTTAGTCGAAGAACTTCCCTCATTATAATTCCCTTCCACATACAATGGGATGTTGATGGAACAATTCAATCGACTAATCATCGTAATGCTAACTTTAATATCATCGATAAAGCTCCTTGTTCCGTTGGGATCCTTATCGATCGTGGGAACTTGTCTGGGTCAGTATTGGCTACCTCAAGATCTTTCAACCATATATGTATGATCTACTTAGGAGGACATGATGATAGAGAAGCATTAGCGTATGCTGCTCGGATGTGTGAAGACTCGAACATCAACTTAACACTCATTCGGATGCTTCCGATGACCATGGATGACGACTTAAGAAACAGTTGTTTGCTGGCAACGAAGAAAGATGATGATTTCATTGGTGATTTCAGACTGAATCAAGTGGGAACTAACAGGATTTTTTACAGAGAAGAGAAGGTAATGGATGGTGTAGGAACAGTACGTTCAATAAGAATGTTGGAGGATTCTTACGACCTAATATTGGTGGGAAGGCGCCATGAAACTGATTCGCCGCTGTTGAGGGGGCTAACAGAATGGAATGAATACCCAGAGCTGGGATCTATCGGCGACATGCTCGCTTCGCCGGATTTTCGTGGCCGGGCATCAGTTTTGGTGGTGCAACAGCATGTTTGTGTAACAGCCACATTGCCTGATAGTCCTAAATACCAGTATAGAGTAGTGAATCCGTATACACCTGGGAACATGGCCTGAATGCACTGAAAGTAGCAGGCAGGCATTCTTAAATTTCCATTTCAAGAAAACAAAATTTGAAGAAGAGAAGGGTAGTTGTATGGTTTAGGGCATGTACATAGCAAACAATCAGTTGATATTCCTTTGCATGTAATTTTAGTTCATTTGTGGATTTTAATCCTTTTTTTTAACTTTTTTTTTATTAAGCCAACTTAATTTTCCCAATTTTTACTTGTTGTCGGTAGGATACTTCCACCCAACTACTACTTACTTATGACGTCAAACTTATTCTTACATTCTGCTTATACACATTCGAAAATGATCCAAAGACTGTTTATTTGTGTTTTGATTTTTTACGAGGAAGATATCATCCTCATAATGAATCATTTTGTTTTTAAAACTTTTAATGAAAAGATAATTGAGAGTTTTAAGCTTTTCGAACCTTTCATTATGCAACTAATTCCCCACTAACTCTTGATGAGATAAAAGTTTAGAAGCATGTGAGTTTAGGTGAGGGACATTTACATGATGCCGAAATCATCCTTCCAATATAATAAAGAGAATGGATTCTTGACATGCTTAAATAGACATTGCCTGTGGAGCCCCAAGAAATTGATCTAAAGGCTAATTTTTTGTGAGAATAATCTATATGGTAAAGAAAACATCATCACTGAAAATCAACCCTTAAATCAACTTTATGTAGGCCACACATTCAATGTCTATTTAAGCATGTTCACAATTCAGTTCTCTATAATAAAACCCTACAGGTGGGTGTGTAGGATAAGTTGGTTGTAACAAGTACCGAACAGAGTAAACTATAAACACCACAACGGCAGCTCCTATTCCGATATTGGGTTCCCCATTTCTTCAGATTATCAGGATTTGCACATATTTAGTTAGCTTCACTTGTTTTGTTCACCGGAATGTCCCGGTCTCTTAGAGTACCAACTAGTTTTCTGGGTAGTGCATTCCTCTTGTTCATTGCAATCGGGTACTTTTAAACCAACGACCAGATTTGAATTTCTTAATTAAATTATGTTTTATTTGTCTTTTACGAATTAGCATATGTGCTATATTCTTTTATAAATTGCTTATTAGCATCACTTTAATAAATATAATGTCTCAACTATAAAAAAAAAATACAGAAAGAAATTGTATATTGCAAAATGCACGTGCTAGAATTTGGTCCCGCGATTCAAAAACAGTTTCTTGTTTGAGAAAACGACTAAATAGTCCTTTTTCCCATGTGTTACTACAGTTTGGTCCCAGCTATCTTTTTTTTGTCTAAAACATCTTTTGTTGACTTCTTTTTTACTGTTTAGTCCTTTTTTTAATAAATAACAACCATTTAGTCTTTTGTTGAGACTCATGTGCGTATTTTACTTGTGTGTATTACCATTTTTACCCTTTTTTCTTTATTTTTAAAAGTGAACAGCTGTAGTGAGAAAANAAATAAAATAAAAAAAGTTAGTTAGTACTTACTGCTTATGTATTTATTGTTGGGGCATTTTTGTCAAGTAAAATAAACATGTGTGGTTTTTCACCTTTTTGGACTAAACTGTCATATTATTTTTAGCTGGGACTGAACCATCATATTAACCCTCAAATAGGACTAAACGGTGGTTCCCCCTTCTTGTTTTTGAAAACAAAGATGCAAAAAATCCCATGCAAACACGTATATAGTGTTGAAGTTGTTTTCAGTCAGATACAATCCTGAAACCAAACCATTTCCACAAAAACGAAAAAACAAAATTCATCTTATGCGGCAATTCGAAAGCAGTTTTCTAATTTAACTCAGATATTGAAAATACTAAGAATAGAACCCTAGTTTTCCGATGTTCCAATTGGATTAAAGCTTGACCCAGAAATGGACGAAACCCACTACTTTCCAATAACTAAACTAGTGGATTATATGCTTACTCTATTTTCTTAATTCTGTTCAATTTACTAATTATAAAATAGTAGTAGCATAAAATTTTCTATCTAAAACAAGCACAATATATAATTAGCCATTCGGAAATCCTTCCCTGCCAATGGTTAACCTTAAACTTTAAAAAATTTCAATACAAATCACAAAAATATATACATAATAGCTTCTCATTACAAGTTAAAATGGTTTCTCTCTCTCTCTCTCTCTCTCTCTCTCTCTCTCTCTCTCTCTCTCTCTCTCTCTAACTAATTAATCAAGTTAAATTCTGATTCCTATCTGGAGGAGGAGGAGATCTATCATGGCGCCGAAGGTGTTTCCTATGGTGTTCAATAATCAAACAACACTATGTGGACCTAATATTTTGGGTAGCATTTCAAGCGTATGGCAAGGAGATAACCCTCTCATGTACATGTTCCCCGTTTTCTCGTTGCAAGTTAGTATTTCTACATTTTTCACAGCATCCGCGTGGTACCTCTTAAAACCTTTCGGTCAGACTTCTTTCGTCTCCTACTTGATAGTAAGCTCATCATCCTTCATCCATCCCTGACTCACACTTATATGTGACGTCTCAAATCAGTTTACACCACTTTTTCTTTTCTTTTTCTTACACAGGACACCGGTCTATTGGGTTCATATGTAGATGAGACTTTTGACCCTATAAAAAATTAGTTGAAATGTTCTGTGACAGAGGACCAAGATGATGATGATGACAGGTTCATCCTAAAAAATAAATAAATAAATATATCATCACTTGAATCATCTCCATACGAGCAGCCCGCCCTCCCAAAGCGGGTGTAATTGTCGTGCAAAAAAAGAAAGAAAAATGTGGTGTAAACAGATCCTGACTCATTGCTTTATAAGCAAAGGTGTGTGAATATCTTCTACTACTTATGGTTCTGACCTTCTTATTATGTGAACCAGGGTGGCTTAGTCGCAGGCCCCCCAGGTTTGGGGCGCACCAAGCTCTTCAGAGAAGATATATTCGACAAGAGTGCCATATATATGTTTGAAACCTTTCAATTCTTCGGGGTCATGTTCTTTTTGTTCCTTGTTGGAGTGAAAACGGACTTAGGCATGATAAAGAAATCAGGAAAGAAGGCATGGGTTATAGGACTCTCTTGCTTCTTTCTCCCGTTGGTACTTACCTTATCAATCGCTTCCATTGTTCAGAAATCCGTCCAAATGGACCCAAATATAGCTCGATCCCTTCCCTTCGCTGCATCGTTAATGTCTCTAACGTCATTTCATGTCATAGCTTGCTTCTTAGCTGATCTGAATCTCCTCAACTCAGAGCTCGGACGTTTAGCCATGTCTGCATCTATGATCAGCGGACTCTGCAGTTGGGCTACAGCATTAATTGGTTTCACAAGTATACAAAGTTTCCAAACAAATAAGCCACACACATTTCCATGGATCATGTTAAGTTGTTGCGGTATGTTGATGTTTATTGTGTATGTGTTGCGGCCCATAATGTTTTGGATAATAAGACATACCCCAGCAGACAAAAACGTTAAGGAAGGCTACATATTTTTCATCTTTGTAATGGTTTTGGTTTGTTCATTCTTTGGTGAGGTTGCTGGGCAGCATTATTTGATCGGACCCATGATGTTGGGTTTGGCTGTACCAGTCGGACCGCCTTTAGGAGCTGCTATAGAAGACAAACTTGAATGTTTCATTACAACACTACTCTTGCCCATACTCATCATCGCCATGTCATGCCGGACTAACATATTCAACATAACGTTCGAAAATTTCGCGATTATAGAGTTTGTGGTACTGATCAGCTTCTTAGGGAAGTTCATTGGAGCAGTGTTGCCTGCTCTCTACTGCAGAATGCAGTACCAAGACGCTCTCTTGCTAGGACTGATCATGAATGTCCAAGGTGTATTTGATCTGCAGTTCTGGTTTCGTGCACTGGCATACGAGGTATATAACCCTATACTATATTATAAAATAAATGTTTTAAATTATTTTACCATAATTCAGCGACATCGTCGGGTTCTTTGAGATCGAAGGATGGTGGGGTTGACCGTACAACACCTGACAGTTGGATGATACAAAGTCTTCATATGCATGGTCGATATCTGCAACACGCAGCTACCTCATGTGGTTACATAATATGGTCCATAAAGCATTGTTAATTCTGAAAATTAATCTAACAAATTAATTAGGTTTGATTAATGTTTTTATGATCCATGTACGTATGTGCAGCTAATCGACCCCCAAGTTTACTCTGGCCTGATAATATCTATGGTGATAATAACCGGAACAATCTCACCCGTAGTGAAGATTCTCTACAACCCTTCGAGAAGATACATAGCCTACAAGAGAAGAACAGTCCAGCACACCAAATCCAATGCAGAACTTCGAATTCTTGCCTGCATCTACCACGACCAGAACGTCCCCACCATCCTCAAACTCCTCGAAGCTTCCCATCCCACAACATACAGTCCTATCTGCGTCTATGTGCTCCACCTGATCCAGCTTCAAGGCCGAGCTTCATCTCTACTCGTTGCTCACAAGAGGAACCCAAAAGATCCTTCACACTTCGGCCCATCTTCACACATTATCAATGCCTTCAGATTCTACGAAAACCACAATCAAGGCGCAATTTATGTGAATTCCTTCACAGCCATCTCACCTTACACTACAATGCACGATGACATTTGCGCACTTGGACTAGAGAGAAGGACCTCCCTAATAATTGTACCCTTTCATCATCAACCAACTGTTACTAGTACGTTGCACTCGCCCACAGCAATTCGAAAAGTGAACCAAAACATTCTCAATAAGGCTCCTTGCTCTGTCGGAATCTTAATCGATCGAGGGTCAACTACAGCCGCTGCATCGGCAGGTATTTTGGGAAACAGAAATTCATATTGTGTTGGGGTGATCTTCTTGGGTGGTGCAGATGATCGAGAGGCACTGGCTTATGGTGCTCGCATGGGAGAAGACGAAAACGTGAATCTAACTGTGTTTAGATTCATTATTTATAAGGAGAAAATTGATCATACAACAAATGAGAAGAAGCAGGATTATGATGAAATTAATGAATTTAGGATAAATAGTGTAGGTAACAAAAATATAGTGTACAGAGAGGAGGTAGTGAAGGACGGAATCGAGCTCGTCTCAACAATCAGATCGATGGAAAAATCGTTCGAGCTTTTGATGGTAGGAAGACAACATGGGGAAGAGTCATCCCAACTACTGCGAGGTCTCGAGGAGTGGAATGAGTTCCCGGAGTTAGGGTTAATTGGGGACTTGCTTGCTACATCTGATTCAGGGTGCACGGGATCTGTATTGGTGGTGCAACAACAGCCCTGTACTAATTCATCCTTGCTAGATAGCCCAAAGTATCATTTTGGTAATGTAATCTAGAGTAGTTCCAGATCCAAATACTGCTAATTAAGCTTCTTCATTTGGTAAAATTTTTAGTTTATTTAGATTTTTTTTTTCTCCCTTTTTTGTTTCATTTTATTTCTTCTCTGCTATTTTCTTAGTTACTTCAGTATCAATCGTTTGGACGATGTAAACAAGTGACAAATATTTTGTTGTTTATATTAGGAGAGTTTTATGTGCGATGAATCGAGAGGCGAACAATATTCAAAACATGGGTTCATATCCTATTGTCTACAATATTAATCTAGATTAGGGCTTCAAAAAAAAACTTAACCCTACTTGAACTCTGATCACTATAAGTACTATTACCATATATATACTAAAACTCTGATCAGGTTTACAAAAGACAATTGGTTTTAAAAGTTTATAAATACTTAAAACCCTAAATTGCTAGGTTGAATTATTGCCATTGTCATTAATTTTTGTGCCCTACTAGTACATTTTGGAGGCAGATTAAGAACAAAAAAACCACAACAAACAAAGATTCCTCATTAATGCATGAAATAGGGGGTTCTAATGGATCAAATTAAACATGTAATCAGAAAACAAACAGGAAAAAAAAAAACACCAAGAAATCAAAATGAACTTGTCTTAGTAAAAAAAAAATAAAGAGCTTATAAAGGTGTGAAGAGGCACCATTGAAAGGTAAAATGAACAGTAACTTACCTCCTACTGTGTTATGATCTCCAATGGGGATAACTACTGGATGCCCTGTGTTTGATTCTTCCTCTTCTTCGGACGCCCAACAGTAAACCCTTAAAACCCTAAATAAAATTTTACTTTAGAGAGAGAGAGAGGGGGAGATGTATCGATTGAGAAGAAGTTTTGTTCTTAAATGGCGCTTTAAATAAAAGACCAAAATACCCTTTTTTGACTAATGTTTTTTTGCAGCGGTTTTTCTTCAAAACCGTTACATTAATTATACCGAAATTTAGCAGCGGTTTTCATAAATCATCACTTTTAGTTATGGAAAGGCGTCGGGGTTCTAAATCACTACTAATTTTTTGGTAACGACAGTAATACTATAAAGGGTTAATTTAGTTTACCCCCCAGAATAATTGCCCAATCGGACTTACCCCCCTCAAAGATCAGATATTGAACTTACCCTCTCAAACTAACGGTTTCCGTGATTCTGCCGTTAGAAGGCACACGTGCGTCTCGCACGCTCCATTTTTTAGGGGGTTAAGTCCGATTAGCCAATTATTCTGGGGGGGTAAACTAAATTATCCCAAAAAAATGGTGTAGAGTAGAAATTAACCCTAAGAGAGACACCAAAATGGAAAGATGGGTGTTGGTGTTTTGGGATTTGATATTGACCATATAAAATTTAAGAGAACTTCACTATAATTGACCATATAAAAAAGATAAAAATATTAACCAATTATTCTAATTTACAAGGACGAACTTGAAAGACCCTCTCATCAAAGACACCAGGTGAGATTTGAAGAGAATTTGAACTATTTCCATCACTAAAAGCCCAAGTTCGACAAACAATGGTGATTCCTCCCCACCATCACCCATCTCTCCATTTTGGTATCTCTCTCAGGGTTAATTTCTACTCTGCACCATTTTTTTTTTTTGGATAATTTAGTTTACCCCCCAGAATAATTGGCTAATCATACTTACCCTCCTAAAAAATGGAGCGTGCGAGACGCACGTGTGCCTTCTAACGGTAGAATCACGGAAACCGTTAGTTTGAGGGGGTAAGTTCAATATCTGATCTTTGAGGGGGTAAGTCCGATTGGCCAATTATTCTGGGGGGGTAAATTAAATTAACCCTACTATAAAACCGTTACCTAAAGTAGTTCGAAAACATTGAACAGCAGTACTCCTTGGATCTAAGCGAAATAAATTAAACCCTTACTATAGAAATATCCTTCGAATTAAACGACAATTTTGAAAACTTATTAGTAGCATACACACACAAAATAGTATGTTTGGACTACGTATCGAGAGTGAGAAGGAGTTACCACGTCCCAAAATGCTTTTGGAGTGGGAGCGCCAGAGCGACAGAGGATTCTCTGTACCTATTTGCATATGTCCTTTAAGTGCCCACGTTAATTTGATTCGAACCAACGACTGATTATTTTGTAAGATTATTCTCCTTGCTATATAGATTATTCTCGCAAAAACTCAGCCATTTCTAAAACATCTAACCTCGTCAGATGTTGATAAAAAAAACGATGATAATGAACGGTTTATTTTTTTTAATTCACTTTTAATAACATTAGATGTCTTAGAATAAATTAGTTTTTTGTGAGAATAATCTATATGGCGAAAAAAATCTAACCAATTTTTCAACAAATTCCTTATCCCCATGAATCCCCTTTAATCATAGATTTAAACACACCAGTGTACAGGGTTCTAAAGATTTTTTTTTTTTTTTGGGTACAAGGGTTCCAACGATTATTGTGATTTAAAAGCGTGCAAAGATTATTGTTATTTAAAAGTGTGCAAACCAGGACGCGAAAATTCTCCAACTAATCTGATTTCTAGTGCTCAAGTCTTACAAAAGGTTGCAACAAGTTCACCTTGTTAGCTTCAAAGTTCAAACCGAGAAAAGAAAAATCAATCATACAATTGCGTTATTTTGCCACCAAACGCCAATTCCATTGCTAAATTTGGCAAAACAGATGAAACTGGTGGCATAACTGCACAACATGACCTAATCCGCTAAACACCACCTTAACTCGACTCAGTTACGATTGAGCATTTCTGAACCCATTACCCTATCAAACCTGTTAGGGTTATAGAAAAACGTCAAATTAATTAGGGTTTGAACAACTGACCTATTTCATAAACTAGTTAGAGATAGATTTGATAGTTGTGATCCACTAACCCGTCTATGATCGACTCTAACCTTGACTCGTTGACAAGTCTAATTTTTCCCTGCCATTTTTGTGTAAAAGTAGTTGGGTACCGTAGAAGTATAATTTCTCTTGTATTCTGCAAATCAACTTCTCTTTGTACACCCACTTATTTCTTACACCTCGTTTACACATATCTATGCCCAACATTAAAATTATCCGAAGATCGGTTTTTTCAACACTAAGAATTGGGTAATCTTGTCATTTAGAATTTTTATACAGAAATTGTACTTCCATCCACCACTTTACAGTTTTCACTACCCACCTCACTTATTATTACGCTTGGTTTATGTATGTCTATGGGACCTGCATAAAGATGATCCAAAGCTTATTTTTTGTAAGGATGATATCCTCAACATGGAGATCATGTTCAAAGAAACGTCACACTGTTCTAAAACTTTTAGCCCCACTAGAAAATGATTAAAATCCAAACCTTTTTCAACTATCCATTTTACTTTCAAAACCTTTAAAAATTTAAGAACGTTGTGGTTTTCTACTATGGTCACAGACAAACCGAGCGGGGGACCCTTTCTTATCCAAAACCAGCATTGTATAAAATTAGGTCTAAATGACAGAGTCTACAACTACAACCATATGAATGAATTATCCCGTGGTCTAAAATAGGAATAACCAAATTTTCACATAACAAGAAAGAAAGATAATCAACCACTCTTAACTAATTTTTAAGGGAATTTGGAACAGCCAAATTTGCTTCTCCACATGCAAAATGCAATATTTTTCGGTGGGGTGGGGGTAAAAAAAAGCCATCCGAAAATTCTTCCCTACCAATGGTCAATGGCCAATGGGTCAAAGTCAAATCTGATGGAAATTCAGTTTAGCATCATCATCATCCATCACTCTTTTTCCCTGCCACTGTTGCTCATTTCAAGTTATATGGTTATTATTCATGATCTTCTAAAAAACTAATCAGATTTTTTAGGTTTAGATTAGCAGCTTAAATTGATTTAGTTTTCTGATTCTCTCTCTCTCTCTCTCTCTCTCTCTCACTTCTCTCTCTTCTCTCTCTTCTCTCTCTCTCTCAAACACAAAGATGGAAGGAGGATTCACCATCAATAATGTGACAATGTTCTGTCGCAAAAATACTTTGGGCAGCATTTCCAGTATATGGCAAAACGATAACCCTCTCAACTATAACTTTCAGGTTTTCTCCTTGCAGATTAGTATTGCTTCAATTTTCACAGGAACCATGAAGGCCCTCTTAGAACCTTTGGGTCAGAATTCTTTTATCTCTCGAATGATGGTAAGTTCCTTAATTCTCATTCTCTTTTTCCGCCTATGGTGTCCATATAAAGATGATCCAAATGACGTTTTTTCGTGAGATTGTGTAATTCATCCCCACAAAGAATTAGTCGATTTATTGGTAAAATTGATGGTTTAGAAATCAACCACATCTGATAGAAACCCAAGTGGTAGAATGCGTCAATCTTTTGTAACAGTAATCTATATGATGACAGACCGACTTCATCTTCACAAAAAAATCAACCCTTGATTCTTCTCCATGTGACACAACTAGATCCTCAGAATGCGTCAATCTTTTGTAACAGTAATCTATATGATGACAGACCGACTTCATCTTCACAAAAAAATCAACCCTTGATTCTTCTCCATGTGACACAACTAGATCCTCAGAATGCGTCAATCTTTTGTAACAGTAATCTATATGATGACAGACCGACTTCATCTTCACAAAAAAATCAACCCTTGATTCTTCTCCATGTGACACAACTAGATCCTCAGAATGCGTNATTTGTGTGTGCGAGTCTGTCTTTTTAATCATGGTTTGATCTAATTATGTGAACCAGGGTGCCATAATTGCAGGACCCTCATTTTTGGGGCGCATCAAGATTGTCCAACAAAAAATATTCCATGACAAAACCATATATACATTTGAAACCATGCAACACTTCGGCTGCATGTTCTTTCTGTTCCTTGTTGGAGTGAAGACGGACTTGAGCATGGTAAAGAAATCAGGAAAGAAGGCATGGTTTATAGGCCTCTCTTGCTTCTTTCTTCCCATGGCACTTTCTTTATCAGTCTCCTTCTTAGTTAAGACATACATCAAAGTGGACCAACCTATAGCTTCTTCCCTCTACGCCGCCGGGGCGTTAACATCTCTTAGTTCGTTTCACGACATCGCTTGCTTCCTCGAGGATCTGAAGCTCCTCAACTCGGAGCTCGGTCGCTTATCCATGTCAGCGTCGATGATCAGCGGAAGTTGCAGTATTGCTTCAGCATTCCTAGCCTTCACAATTACACAAACTAACAAATTAGCTGACAAAAGTAAGCCAGATACGCATAAAATAAGCACAGGGATCATTTTAGCTTGTTGTGCCATGTTGCTGTGTATTGTTTTCTTGGTGCGACCCATAATGTTTTGGATGATCAGACAAACCCCAGAAGACAAAAACGTCAAGGAAGAGTACATATTTCTCATCTTTGTTATGGTTATGGTTTCATCACTCGTAGGTGAGTATGGTGGGCAACATTATTTGGTCGGACCATTGATGTTGGGTTTGGCTGTACCAGTCGGACCGCCCTTAGGAGCTGCTATAGAAGACAAGCTTGAATTTTTCATTACAGGTCTGCTCTTGCCGCTGGTAGCCGTTTCCAGGGCAACCCGAATAGACATTTTCACAATTGGATTTCATAATTTTGTGACCGTGATGTTCGTGGCAATGTTCAGTATCATAGGGAAGCTCATGGGAACAATATTGCCTGCTCTCTTCTGCAGAATGCCATACCAAGACGCTCTCTTGCTAGGACTCATCATGAATGTCCAAGGTGTATTAGATATTCAGTTCTGGTTACGGGCACTGAGTCTTAAGGTATATATATCTATATCTATTCTAGTCATAATAAATAAGAGCATGCTTTAAAAATAAAAATAAAAAGGAAAAGAAAAAACATCAATTAACATAACATGTACTCATCAACTGCCACATCGTGTGATCAACTGAATAATGCTATATGAACCATATTTTCTGAACACATGATGTGGGTATTAAAAAAAAAGGCTGTGACTGAAGTCTGCAGCTGCATGCCCACATTAATTTTAACACCGGACCTTTCTATTTCATCAACAAAGTAATTAAGTGTGATTAATGTTTCCTTCTACGAATCCTATATATAGATATAATGATTGATCTAAATACTTGTAGCTTATTAATGGGAAAGTTTACGGTAGCCTGATGCTATTAATGGTGATCGTAACCGGAACAATCTCACCCATAGTGAAAGTTCTCTACGACCCTTCAAGAAGATATTTAACCTACAAGAGGAGAACCATCCAGCACTCCAAATCCAACGCAGAACTTCGGATCCTCGCCTGCATCTACCACGATGAGAACGTCCCCACCATTATCAATCTCCTTGAAGCTTCCCATCCAACAAGAGACAGTCCCATCTGCGTTTATGCCCTTCACTTGATCCAACTTCAAGGCCGTGCTTCACCCTTACTTATTGCACACAAGAGAAGCCATGAAAAATATTCACCTTTCAATCAATCTACACGCATCATAAATGCTTTCAGCTTCTACGAGCAAGACAACCATGGACTAGTTGCAGTGAATTCCTTCACAGCTATCTCGCCTTACACCACAATGCACAATGATATTTGCACACTTGGGCTAGAGAAAAGGATTTCCCTAATAATAATACCTTTTCATCATCAACCAACTGTTTTAAGTGCGTTGCACTCCTCACCGGGAATTCGAAAAGTGAATCACAACGTTCTCAATAATGCTCCTTGCTCTGTGGGAATCCTAATCGATCGAAGGTCGACTAAGGCTGCTCCATCGGCCTTTATTTCAGGTAACAGATCTTCATATCATGTTGCAGTGATCTTCTTGGGTGGTGCAGATGATCGAGAAGCACTAGCTTATGGTGCTCGAATGGGAGAAGACACTAACGTGAATCTAACTGTGTTCAGATTCATTGATCGTAATGAGAGAGTTGATAAATTGAGTGAGAAGCAGATGGATTATGATGCAATCAATGAATTTAGGATGCATGCTATAGATAATGAAAATGTAGAGTATACAGAGGAGGAAGTGAGTGACGGAGTAGAGTTTGTTGCGGTGATCAGATCAATCGAAAGCTCATTCGAGCTTTTGATTGTAGGAAGACAGCATGGGGAAGAGTCATCACATCTACTGCACGGTTTCGAGGAGTGGAATGAATATCCGGAGTTAGGGATCGTCGGGGACATGCTGGTTTCGTGTGATACAAAGAGTGAGGGATCTGTATTGGTGGTGCAACAACAGCCCCGTATCTCATCGCATTCGCTTGAAAACTCAAAGTATCGTTATGGTCAAGTTCAATAGAGCTTTAGACCTAAGTACTGCTGATCGAGCTAAACTAGGTTAAATTTTTGGTGTTTTTTTTAGCTTCATTCTTCTTCTTCTTCTTCTTCTTCTTCTTCTTCTTCTTCTTCTTTTTTGTTTTTTTGTTGTGTGTGTGTTCTATTGGACTTTAGAATTTGTTCTTGACAATGTAAAAATGAGAACCAATTCCTTCAAACACATTAACATGATAATCTGTACCACTAATAACATGGGTTCAGAAAAATAACTCAAAATTCATGGAATTAAGTTCTGTTTTGACGAGTAGGTTAACTTTGCAAACCAGTTCCAGGAATCCAGGATCCCAACTCTGTATGTCCAAACCTAAGAATGCCCCCAAAAACAGGTTTGATATTCGAATTCAATATTTCCAACACATGCATTTTTAAAATAAAAGCATGAGTTGCTAAATTAGAATCGGTCTTAAGAGTCTCGATTTGCGATTTGACTCGTACGACTCGGACGATTCAGAAAATATAAAAACCCTAATCCCTCCCTCTCAGGGGATATGTAGACGCCTAAGATCAAACTGAAATTAAGTGGCAGAAATGTAGAAACTTTGAGAAAAATAGCAAACAGGTGGAACAAGCTAGGGTTTCAATCAATTAATGAATACAAAAAGAAAAGGAAGAAGGAAGGAGGAAGAGCGTACCCGATTCGGGCGTTATGCCAAGCAAGACCTCGGTAGATTTTAAGAGAGAAAGGCGGAGGGATGCAAAGACCCGCCGGAAACGCCATGTGAATACCCAGTCCTTCCACCTTACTCGTTGCTCCACCAACCCCATCCAACCGTCACTCCGTCCTTTAGTTACCTCCCCTCCTCAAAACTAAAACACAGGAGTAATTAAAAACGTCATATGTTTATCTCTGAATTGAATCAGCCCATTCAAATCGGAATCATCCGATTCAGCAAACCAAGGATCAAAAAGTCCTTATGTTCCCTTGGTTTTTTTTCTGGCAAAATTCTACTTCAACCTCATTTTTTTTCTTTACTAGTGATAACCTGCACCCGTACAATATATAACGTTGCACATTTTCGTCTAAAATTTGTTCCAACATATAGTTTGTAATTTTGTGCATTCCACACATATTGAAACAAATCCATATCGTTCTTTGTCTTAAGACGTACCGGTTTGTTTTATTATATAAATTAACACCCATTTATCCTAACAACTCGTTTGCATCAGTTGTAGGCTCACGTGGATATGATGAAAGATAGATGTATTGTGAGGATGTCATCCCACCACGTAGATCATGTTGGAAACAGAGTATTTGAGCAACATCTTTGGGGCCATAATTCATTGGGTCCCACATGCCATTTTTATGGTACAAAGCATGAGCACATTTCTCTCGTCGGGTAGATCCCCGTAGTGTATTTATTTGCTCAAATTCGTTTCCGAATGAATAAGAAATTGGAGTTCGAAGTACTTACCTTGAAACTATAGTGAAAAAGTTTAATCCTACATTTGTAGTTAGCTGTTATATATATAGGAGCATAAGTCCCTAGTAAGCCAATCGGTTTGGACCTAAAGGGGCACCCCACTTTGTGGAGGAAGGAGGCTAATATGGTTGGGCTTATCACATGCTAGTTCACATTAATTTGTAGGCCTCACGTGCCCAAAACAGTCATTTACTAGTTCTAAAGAGTACCTCCAATTAAACCCATGTCATTGCATTCATTATTCTTGAGTCGCACCAGTGTGGGGCGAATCTGTCTTTTCACCAAACAGTCATCTACTAGTTCTAAAGGGTACCTCCAAAACTATTTAAACTTAGGTCATCCATGGCATTGCATTCATTATTCTTACATACATTTTGAGAGTTTAGAGAGTCGTGTTGTTGTTACAAAGAGAGTTCATCACAGAGTTTTAGTTTGTTGATTCTCAAAATTTAGAGTGACTATTACTGCGAGAAAGGTAGGTCATTGTATTCTAGGAGACAGACACTTTAAACAATGAGCACCAGAGTGGGGTGAATCTGTCTTAAGGCTAAAGTATTCAATCTTTGTCTCGATCTTTTGTTTAATCTATTTAATACTTCCCTTATCTATCTCTTCTCCTTTTCTCTACTTGCGAATTCTCTAAGAAATTGCAGTAACACACCAATATTTTCCAACGGATTATCTTAAAAAAATTACATCATTCTAAAACTTTCAACCCCACTAAAAATTCAGTAAAAATTAATGGTAAAATAGACGTTTCAAGTTATAATATGGGTAAACATTAGATGGGGTTATTTATGTATACTGTAATGGCGAGGTACGAATTATTATTTATAGTATACTGTAATAGCGAGGTACGAATTATTATTCAGTATATAACAGTATACAACTGTTAATACTATACTGATATACTGTAACAACCCAAATTCTGGATCACGGGCCATCTTCTTTAATAACCCAGAACTCAAGGTGTTAAGTCGAAAAATAAACTAGTTTAGTCATCACAATAAATATATATAAAACAAGCACACTTAATTCATATAATTATTAGCAAACTTAAGATAAACATACCCGATGATAGTTATCACATGGTGAAATAGTTCATCACCAATATTTCAAGCTAGTAGGACAAAATAAAACATAGAAAATATAAGTTCCA